>PVJO010001780.1:78965-160757 GCA_004026905.1 Hystrix cristata | reverse complement strand
TTTCTCTGATATGAGAAACCATAAGTGTAAATAAGGACAAAGGGGTAGAATAGATATTATGTTTTAAAAAAAAGAGAGAGATAGTATTCAAAAGAGAGAACTAGATAGGGAAAAGGGGGATAAAGAAGAAGGTTAAAAGAAAAGTAAGATGAAAGGGGAAAAAATGGTAAAGTGTAGCTACACTTGTTGCAAATAGGGAAGGGTGGGTGAATGGAAGGGAGGGGAGGGGAAGGGGGAAGAGGGGGGAAAACCAAGATGTATCATGTACAGGTACAAAATAACCATGTTGATTATGATCATTATGTATACAATGTACCAATACATGTTCTTGGTAAAAATAAAAAATTTAAAAAAAAACAGAGGAAAGGAATATTTGTGTTTAACTATAGGTTACATTTTAAAATAAGTATTTTTTTTAAATTACTGCAACATAGGGCAGCTGTCATAAATGACCCACAAAGTTTTCCCAATTACCTTAACTTAGATGACCACCCATACTTGTTTCTCATTCCATTCATACAGGACAGCAAACCTCTGGGTGAGGCACCTACTGGGCACTGCGTTTGGCAAAAGAGTCCCTAATTCAGCACCCTCCACCCTTGCTTATTTGCTTCATTCCCAAAAAGAGACAAGAAGTCAAGATTTAGTTTCCTAAAATTAAAAAAAAAAAAAAAAAAAAGCAAGACCTTTAAGAGCTTCCTCAGTCAGAAAGGAACAGGAACCCCTCAGACTACAGTGAACCTCCACATTCAAGAGGCCACCACTGGCATAGATCAAGAAAGGAGGGAGACAGGGAAAGGAAGGAGGAAAGACGGAGGAGTGACAACTTTAAGAAAAGAGGGGACAGGAATGATAAGAACAAGAAAGTAAAACTAGAGAACAAAATCTAAAAGAAAACAGGAAATGAAGAAAGTACTTCGTTCCTTAACATTTTGGAAGTTCTACTAGCAAAAAGACAAAGTCAATTCTGAGGGAGTTTTTTTGTTTGTTTGTTTTGGTTTTTTGTGGGGAGAGGGGTGCTAGGGATGGAACTCAGGGCACTGCTCCTGCAGCAAGCGCTCTACCACTTGAGCTAAATCGCCAGCCCCCTGAGGTTTTTTTTTTTTAAATACCAAAGTTTTAAATGAAATTTAGAACTTTTTTTTTCATTCCTCCTATCAAATGTAACAGTATCCCTACTACACATGCTTCTTATTTGATTCATCTGTAAACCATTCTTGTCAACTCTCAAACACAGGTCTAGTCAGTCCCAAGGTCACTGGGCACACATGCTTCTCCATTTAATAGGTTTGGGATACAACCTTGACGCTGTAAGATTTTTTTAGGCCTTTTAATGTGCCAGTCCAGGCTTTTAATACCTTTCATCAAACTGTTACTTATAACTGGTCTCACAAGGCTCACAGAAGTTTAGTTTGAAGCTTGACCCTCTAAATTTACATGTTGCGACATTCTATAAAGGCATTTATGAAATATGCCAAGGACATTTGTACTAACACCAGAACAGAAGCATCTTTTATAATTTTGGTCATGGCTAAGAAAGGCTTGGAGGTTGACAAGGTAGAAAAAGTCCTGGGGAATGTTACTTTGGAGAAAATATCTATGTTCAAGATCAGAAAGTATTATATTTCATTTTTTTTTTAATTCCTTAAAATACTATCAGTACAAAAATCAAGTAAAACCAACACATTTACTAGGCACCATGAGCTGCCAAGCTATCTGATGATAATGAACTTTTTAAAAAGTAGACTATTTAAAGATTAAGTGTACGTACATACTAATGAGTGCAACCTACGTGCACAGTTTGACAAACTTTCTTCAAATTAACAAAGCAGAGAGACCTTAACTCAGTAAGCAAATAGAACATCAGTAATTTCCCAGAAGTTTGCGTCAGTGCCCTCTTCCAGGATTATGCTCCAATAACAATCCACAGAAAGGTAACACTACCCTGTTTTTGAACTTTACATTAACAAAGGCATAGACTACAGATTCTTCTGTGTCTGGCTTCTTCTGCTAATAACGTGGTGAGATTTATCTGTATTGTTGAATACTGCGGTACAGTTAGTTCATTCCCACTGATGTCATTCCATCCTAGGAACACTCTATATTGATGAACAGCTGAAGCTTTTATGAGTAGTACAGCTCTAAATATTCTTATACATAAACCCATACATACACGCACACATCCCTAGGAGTGGAATACCTGGATCATTGGTTATGTCCATATTTAACCTTACTGGGCAGTTTTCCAAAGGGTTTGCACCAATTTAAATTCCTAACAGGAGAGTGTGAGAGTTTCAATTGTTCTACATGCCTGCCAACACTTTCTTAATTTTAGGCATTCTAGTGGCTATGTAGTAGAATTACATTGTGGTTTAATTTGCATTTCCCCCATGACTAATAAAGTTAGGCACCTTTCATATGTTTATTATACATATTAAACACTGTGAAGGGCCTGTTGAAGTCTTCTATTCACTTTTTCCATTGCATTGGCTGTCTTTTCTGCATGAATTTGGCAAAGTCTTTTATATATTCTGTGCACAAGTGCTTGGGCAGAAGCTTTTAATGTATTTGGTACAAACATGATATGTATGCATAGAAAAGAAAAAGAACAAAATAAGATCAAAGGTTAAGATTATATTATCATCCTACAAATGTTCCAGGAACATAAAAACAGGGAATAATTAAAGTTGTTGCAGACAGGAAAGTATACAGGGAAAAAGAGAAATTTTGAGGCTGAACATCAAGAAATTAATGAATTTACATAAGTGAAACAACATGGAAGAATCAGCCAGCATAAACAGACATGAGCAACAAAACTCATCAGACTGAGATTTATTCCTAGATGGACATCAATTTTTCCCTAAAGTTCAAGTCTTTTCTGGGCATCTAGTAAGTTGGATAATAATGAGAGCAGGTAATAGTGGGCTATGGAGTTGAGGACAGGTCCTCATGTAATTACCCTGAGCCTGCAATGTACACATTATCTCCCGTTTACCAAAGAAACTAATTAAATGACTCACCTAATATCACAGCTAATCAGTGGCGAAACTAACCTAAAAATTGAGGTCTGATTATTTCAAAGTCCATGATTTTTCCAAGAAGCATTCTGCATTTCAACAAGGAACGTTATTATAAGAATTGATTTCTACTATGGTATTATCTAATGAGTAAAGCCAAAGACAATAAATTAGACTATCAGACAGTCCAGAACTTCACATAGGTACTGCTTGCTTTCTTATACAATGCACTTCAAAAATGTGTACAAACTGAGTATCTAGGAGTCAGACCTGCGAAGTCAAACAGTAGAAATGCCACAGTGCTAACATATCTTTATTTCGGAATGACACCTTTTAATTCTACATCATCTTGAGATGAGAGAAAAGACATTACATGAACAATCATTGTGGGAAAAAAAATAAGGGAAGTAGCACACCTGAGAATCAAGGAAGCACAGCAAATGTAAGAGAAGATCTATTTTCAGTGTAATGGAAGTTTATTAAAATTCCTAATTATCTCACACTTTTAGAAACAAGTTTCAACAAAACAGTTCCAGCATTTAGTAAGTTCATTAATCGTGTTCTTTTGATTCATTGTTAAACACAACTTAAATCTAATGAGTATCTACTTGAGGTTCCTATCCTAATGATGCCCATCTTTACCTCAAAGGCATTTTGATGCCTCACAGGCTATACCACTGTGTGTACGTAAATACACATGTATGTGTTCACACACATAAATAAACCCTGTCTCTGATTTCAACTTCTTTCTATAAAATGGAGCAATTCAAAAAAATTTTAATCTATTGCACAAAAACTCAGTGTTGTGTAGATAGGGAGACCCAAAATCCACTGTTAGTTAAAAGGCAACTATATTCATTTCCTGTGGCTGCTGAAACAAACTACCAAAAACTTGGTGGTTTAAAACAACAGAAATTTATTTTCTCACAGTTCTGGAGGCCAGAAATCCAAAATCAGTTTCGCTGAGTTGAAACCAAGCCATCGCAAGGACTACACTCTTCCAGATGTTCTAAGGGAAAATCTGCTCCAGCTTCAGCTTGCTGTAGACATTTTGGCCCCAGAGCTCCAAGCTATGCCTCCTTCTTCATGCTGCCTTTTCCTCTGTTTGTCTGCCAAATCTTGCTCTCTTTTCTCTTTCAGGCATACTTACGGTGGTAGGTAGGGAAAACTGAGATGCATGCTCTCATCTCAAGATCCTTGATTTAAATCTGCAAAAACTTTTCTTCCAAATAAGATAACATTTATGGATTACAGGGATTAGAACACGGACATGTCTTTGGGCCACATGTAATTCATGATAGCAGCCTACTGTACAACTATTCAAACTGTTCAAAATACTCATGAGTTAATATCTCAAAGCTCCAAGTATAGGAAAGGTAGTGTATGGAATTTCAATCTGTACTGTAGGGAAAGTCCAGAGCAATATATACTGAAGTCCAACGTCCAGAAAAATTAAAGACTGCCAGTGTCACACTGCATGCCTATTGGTAGTGAGATCCTGGCAAAGGATTATCAACTTTGGCTGAACATTAAAATCATCTTGGAACATTTTATCTCTACTAATGCTAAAGCCCTACCTGAGACCACTAAAATTAGAATCTGGGTATGAAACCTGCACTAGGTTCGGGTTTTTGTACTTTTGGTTTAACTCTGATAATACAAATGTACTACAACCATCAGCTCAATTTAAAATAAAAAAAACACACACAAAATGAGATAGAGATCTTAATTACACAGGGAAAGAATTTTTGCTTTGGGTTTTTTTTTAAACCAATTTAATGCAAACACTTTTCTTGTTGTGGAGACATAATCCCTCCAAAAATCATGTTCTTAAATTTAATTTGAAAATATGTTGAGATCAGAAATTCTAAAAACTGACCTGTATAGTAACTCAGCCAAATCAGAATATGTTAATAGGATGGCCAACCAAGATAAAGAACAGAATAAATGTCTACTTTCATAATATGGAAGCTCAAATTAGTACATTTAATTGATTTTTCTCTAAAAGTATTAAGCTGTGCTTGCTTACACCAAGCAGCTCATGAAAATATTCATTCTATAATAAGATAGATCATTTTAGAAGTATGCTTTGCTGTTTCACAAATTTATTTTTATACTGGAAGCCATTACTAAGCATGGGAAATGACAGTCAAAATTCAAAGACTGGTAAAGATATTAACCCAAACCATTATCACCCAGGCTATCAAAACTTAGGACTTCATGTTCATGTCTAATTCCTCTTTCTTCTTTCTGAAGCTACCCTTTTATCCATTCACCTAGGGCTGCTATCACCTCCACTGTGGAGAAAGAGAAAGGGAACTCAAAAGTTAGTCAACTCTTTCTTCTAAATGTGTATTTTTAAATACTTCTTATATTAAAGAGAAATCTCCACATGCTTATAGTTAGGCATAAATATTAATGTTTGTTAATTTTCCTTTAAAATGTCATATTTTACTTTGTTAGTATGATGAATAACTGTGAGAGTAGCAAAAATAATACTAATTAGCAAACTAATTTCACAAATAAAGATCAAGCTATTACTACATGGACAAAAAATTACCAAGAACAGAATACATGCACATTTCACTATGAAAACTGTTAAATAAGTCATGAACCTTTGATTTGACATGAATTTTATTTTTATACAGTGAAATGCAAAATATATGGCCAGTGGAAAAAGCACTTCAAAGCGCCTTAGAAAACAAGTTCTATCCAAGCAGTTAGGCAAGAAAAAGGAATAAATGACACCCAAACTGCAAAGGAAGAAGCCAAGCTGACTGCATGTCATCTATATAAAAAAACCTAAAGATCCCATCAAAAGCTGTAGGAACTAATAAAGGAATTCAATAAATCTTCAGGAAACAAAACCAACATACAAAAATCAGTAATGTTTCTATACACGAATAACTGAAAAAGAAATCAAGAAATAATAATTACTCAAAAAAAAACTGCCTAGGAATAAATTTAACCAAGTTGGTTAAAGAACTGTACAATTAAAAACTTATGAAAGAAATTGAATAGGATGCAGAAACTTTGCAAATATATCTCATGTGCATGAACTGGAAGCATTAACATTATTGAACTGTCCCCAGAATCTAAAGCAATCTACAGAATCAATGCAATCCCTATCAAAATACCAACAATATTCCCTAGAGCAATAGAAAAAAAAAAAATCCTAAAATTTACATGGAACCACAAAAGAACACAAATATCCAAAGCAATGCCCAGGAAAGAAAAAAGCTAGAGGCATCGCCATACCTGATTTCCAAACATACTACAAAGCTACAGTAACCACAACAGCACAGTACTGGCATCAAAAAAGAAACAGAAACCAATGGAACTGAATAGAGAACACTATAATAAATCTATACAGCCGACTGACTTTCAACAAAGGTACCAAGAACACATTGGCTAAAGTACAGTCTCTTTAATAAATGATGTATGAAAAAGAGAGCATCCATATGCAGAAGTCTGAAACTAGATTTCTATTTCACAACATATAGAAAATTAATTCAAAATTGATATATGACATAAATGTAACACCAAAAACTAAGAACTACTAGAAAAAAACATTGGCAAATTATTTACGGCTGGCCCAAGACTTTTTTTTCTGTTATGACACCAAAAACCACAGAAAATAAAAACAAAAAATGACAAATGAGATTACGTTAAACTAAAAAGCTTTTGCACAGCAAAAAACAATAAAAATCAACAGATTTAAAAGACAATCATAGAATGGGAGAAAATATTTACAAACTATTGATCTAACCAGGAATTAACATCCAGAATATAACAGAAACTCAAAAAACTCAAAAGAAAAAAAACAAAAAATTTATAATCCAATTTTAAATGGAAAAAGTACTAGGGTATTTTTGGTTTTTGCCCTGTCAAATACCCTTACAAAAATAATTACTGAATATAAACATGTATTCAGTAAGCCATAATCCAATAGTCCTTTGTAAGTTTTTTTAACATTTTGAATGAATTATGTATTACAGCTTTTATTTATAGCTTACTTCCTTTTACTCAGCTTTATTTTAATGCATCTTAATCTGAAAATACCCTGATTCCCCCAACACACGCGCGCGCGCGCACGCACACACACACACACACACACACACACACACACACGAGTTGCATGAATAATGCAGTTTGCTTTTAACTTTTTTTATAACACACTACCAATTGTTTTTCTCCCTGTAACCTTTTACACAGTTGGTTTTTCAAATAGTTTCCTTTCAACTTTGTATTCATCTGTTTTTATCCACTTTAAAAGCACTTCTTGTCTTTAATTCTTTGTCAAAGATTTAACTAGGACTTTATCCTTGTGGCAACCACTCTAATTCAGTAGCCACCTTGTTGAGAAGTTTCCCTTCTCATTTATCTTTCCCTAGACTTTTCCCTCCCCTACCCACTTTCACTAGCAATATTAATTTCAACCCATTTCTAAGACAGAAAATATGCCACTAAATTCATAATTGCATTAACATCAGATTCAGGAGTCACTGATTCCCTGCCATTTTCAAAATATCAAACTTATAAGACAGTAATTGAAACAAATTTTAAAAATGTCTTAGGGGAAGGATGGCTTGAACCTCCTTTTCCTATTTCCAATACAATCTCTCAATACTATCTGTGTAAATTACTGATTCTCAGAAAAGCTTAAAATTTTTTTGGTTTACATCCTATAACTAAAAAAAATTTGCAAAACATTTACTAATAATTTAGTGATAGGCGGCACTACTCAAAAACTGACAAAATGACCAAATTAAATTAATAACAACATTGTTTTCACAGCTGTGTTCAATTACATTTTGGTACCAGCTCCTAAATGTCATGACTTCAACAAAACATTAGACCCTGGCAGGCATCATAGGAACTATAAAATTAAGATACTCAACCATGTGATAAAGTCTTTGTAAAAATCTAGCAACCACCTCGCAAAGTGGCCCTTGCAAGGATTTACCACGGACACTTCCCAAGGTTCTTTGTTTTGTTGATGCATGGGAAACCTGGCAAACACTGTAAAGCCCTAGCTAGGAGTGAACATTGTTAATTAACACTTTCCCCACTAGAAAAAGACACCAAAATGTTACATTTTCATACATGTGAAAAATTAACATGGCCAAAACCATACAGTATATAATTTAGGCCTACTTTTTCAACTTTTATCATGAACTTTGCCCTATGCCATTAGAACACTTAAGGAAATGTCATCTTAATGACTTAAAATATCTGCCACCAGAATGTAAATTGTACACTCATTATGAAAAACAATAAGGAGGTTCTTCAACTGATTAAAAATACAATCACCATAAAATCCAGCAATTCAACTCCTGGGCATATACCCAAAGGAAATAAAATCAGTACCCTACAGTAGCAGTATCTGTATCCCTATGGTCATTACAGCATTATCCACAGTAGCCAAGATATGGAAACAGCCTAAGTGTCCACCTACATCTGAATGGATAAACAGATTGTGGTACATTTATATAAGGGAACATTATTCAACCATAACAGAGAAATTCGTCAGAAATGGGTGAACATGGAAGACATTTTGCTAAATGAAATAGGCCAGACACAGAAAGGCAAATACTACATGACCTCTCTTGTATGTAGAATCTAAAAAAGTTGAGCTCTATGCTTGCTTTGGCACCACATATACTAAAAATGTCGAGCTCACAGAGACGCAAGAGAATGGCGGTTGCCAGAGGCTAGCAGATAGGAGAAATCCAGCAATGCTGGGCTAAGGGTGCAAAGTTTCGGTCATTAGTTCCATCAAGTTCTGGGTACTTAGTGTACCACACAGATAGTGATGGACTGTTAATATCATTGTGATAACCATTGCATAATACAGACACATATCAAATCACTACATTGTATATCATGAATTTATTCAATCTGTCATAAATTACATGTTTTAAATAAAGTTGTCCACCACAACAAAAAATCTGTCACCAGAAAATTCAAGTTATTGCACAAAGTAGAGATTTTTAAAGGAGAAAACTTTACCAAATTTATTTGTGAAAGCTTTGTAAGACATGCATTAGAAAGTTGCTATAAAGTTGTGGGAGACTTAAATCAACTTTAAAAAATCAAGTAAGGGAAATAGCAATGGCAATAATGGGGAAAAAAACTTCATTAGAGATTCATCTTTACAGTTTTCTACATCTAAAAAAATTGAGGAAAGATACAATTTAAATAGTAGTCTGTGTTTCTACTTCAGACCTATATATAAGCTATCAGACAACTGCAAATCGTTTAAGTTTGATATAGATATAAATCGACAGAATTCTATAAAAAGTTCTGAGCTTTGGTAGCATTTCCGTTCACTTTGACCCCGCCTGTCCTTCCTGGATAAATGGAAAACGAGTTTGAATTTAAAATACACTGTGTTCTAAGGGCTGGGGATTTAGCTCAGTGGTTAAAGTGCTTGCCTTGCAAGCACAAGGACCCGAGTTCAATCCCCAGCACCAAAAAAATAAAAAAATAAAAAATAAAAATAAAATAAAATAAAATACACTGTGTTCTAAAGATTCTTAATAAGCAAAGTAAACATGCAAGCACTTACAAAACTAGAAGGGAAAAAAAGGTTAAGAACCAAAGACACCAATCACAGTCTACACAAATGAGAACAAGCTTTCTAAATCACACACACTAAGTCCTTCCCAGCTGCATCCACATGAGGAAACGAGTGTGGCAAGAGCACAGGGTTAATCAACGTTGCCCCAGAAAGCCCTGATGCCAAAGAGGCCAGAGCCTGGGAGGCTTTTGTAGATATAAGTACTTTTAACAGAAACCAAGAGGAAGGAAGAAAATCCATGTCCAAAATAACCAATCATCAAATATCAGAAGAAGGAGAGGCGAAACAGTCACTGGAAGAAAACCACGTTCAGTGCTGAGGCAGAACAATCTTGCAAAGAACACTTTTACGATGACAACAGCTATGGCCAGGAGCTGAATCTCAGTGGGGCAGAGGTGCTCCACACAATCAAGTACAGTCCAGGAGACCTGATCAGCTCAATTCCTCCATGCTCCACATTTGCAATGACATCATCACAAAAACTATGTGATCCTAGAAAACATCAAAAGCAGGATAAATGGGAAGATGTCCATGCACCCTTCAGCTAAAAATATTCCAACAAGACACAAATCAGCCCGATAAGGCACGCCTCTCAATCCATCAAGAAGCAGACATGGCTAAGTGATTCTATCACTAAATGAAGGGTTGTGGCAAAAGAGAGTACTTCAAACTTGTAAGTTCCTCCTGCACTAATTAAATATAAAACAGCTTTTAAAAGTCCATCGCAGGTATATTTTACAGGGGGATTTTTTTCTTAATGTAATCAAGCAGGCAAACGGCCAATCAATCCATTAGAAAAATCAAAGAGCCAGAAATCTATGCTTTGTCATTAATTCAGCTATGAAAAGGCATTACGACTGGCATCTTCTTACCTGGACAGCAGGGGTAAGAGAACAGCATATAACAGAAAGAAGAAAATGCCTTTGTGGTATCTGTCCTACAACTGGGGCAGAGTTCACACTTCGGGCTCATGCCATGTTCCTGCAAGTGAGCAAGCATCTCAAGCCTGAGTAATGGAGGCAGTGACAAAAGACAACGATATCATGAAAAAAGATATTTCTGATTGTGATTTCGATGGCTATCATTTAGGCCAAAAGGATACACTGAGATTTTCCAACCCTTCTCTAACCCCCACTCCCTTTTACAGTGCGCACATCATAAAAACCACAATGCATTGCTAAGCAGTAGGTATAAAATGCTACATTCCTCTGCTTTTTTTTTTTCAGACTCTAAGGAGCCAATTGGAGCCACAGTTAGCTTAGAAAAAAGAAGTGAATGAAGGGGAAAGTAGCACCACAGGCAACACAAAGAAACTTCCTGCTTGCACACCACTTCATTCAAAAAGTCCCTCTAATTTAAATTTGCTCTAGAAGGACAATGAGTCTTCATGAAGGGTAATCTTTTATAGAAAAACTATTTTGTTTTAACAACCACCTTGCGCATTTTTTTAAATTACAAAATTATCGTGAACTGCTCAGCCAAGACTTGCTTCTCTGCTCAGGTTTGTGACTCCTCCTGCAGGTAGTGGCTGTTTAACTAGAAAAACAAAAACATTGCCAACAGGCACATACTATGCAGAACATATAAGTGCTGTATTTATAGACGGGAGCAGCTTTGTAGAACATCTAAGCTCAGTGGCCCAGATGAAAACAACCATCTGATTCTTCACTTAGAACAAGGGCTTCAGCAACACAAACATGCAGGACCATGAAACTGAGGTGCCATGTGCTGCCAGCTGTAAAGTAGAGATGGGAAGCCCACAAAGTAGCCAATTATTTAAGTCCAAATGTGACCTGTGTAAATATACGCATTCACACGCATTTACCTTTCACTTAATTGCAGATATTAAAAATATTATGCATTCTAAAATAGGCTGCAAAAAGCAAACAAGCGATCAATGTTATTACAGCTGGACAAGAAAACTGCTAAGGCCAACTGAATGCATACTTCCACAAGGGATTGGGGCTGTGTATAGATACATCTACCTTTCTCTCGGAATACAGTGATATAATTAAAATGTACAGAGAGTGTTTAATTTTTTAAAAAACTTATTATGGTAAAAGACACATTGTCACTAGTCTCAAAATACACCTCCCTCACTTTAAACACACTCATCCCATTGCTCTTGCCACTGTCTGATGCAGTTCTTGGAAGTCCTCTTTTGTGTCTCTACAAGCTATAATTTAAAAAAATATAGTAAATGCTGCTGCCAGAGTGTTTTTGTGTTTTTTTTATTTTTTTTTTATTTTTTTTTTATTTTTTGGTGCTGGGGATCGAACTCGGGTCCTTGTGCTTGCAAGGCAAGCACTTTAACCACTGAGCTAAACCCTCCGGCCAGAGTGTTATCCAAAGGAAAGGCAGGCTCATAAAAATACCACTGTCTATAATCCTCACCTACCTTGATTTCTAGCTGTTTCCCCAAAGTCCAAATGACCAAAAGACATAGACATTTTGAACCAATTCAAGACATCAAGGCAGCCAATGTCAGCGCAACTAAAGACATTTACAAAAGAGGAATTCCAGAAGTACTTTGGAAAGTAGCAAGAATGATGAGATAAATGTATTCAAAGAAAGGGGGAGTACGAGTATACTGATAATGGCAATGTAGCTTTTATTGTAATAATTTTTTAATTTAATCATTAACCATATTTTTATCACACCATGTGTACACTACAAAAGTGAGAATATCCTATTTGTCAGGAGTAATGGTAGGGTTATTTTTATCAGTTACAGAAATGCAAAACTTAGGGGAAAAGACATATATATTTCTTTTGTACAAGATACTTTAGATACACTTATTTATCTAAAGAATGTTTTTATTTCCCTAAAGATGACCATCTCACCATTCACAAACATCTAGAATAAGCTTTAATGCATAATTTTCTTAATAAAAACACTTGAGATTTCTCACTCATTTACACATGAAAAGGGTTTTAAGGAGAACTTCTTTGTGTTTATATTTCAAATATCTGGAATAACTGAAATATAAAGCAACATAAAGTATAAAAGTTAAATGTAATTAAAACACCAAGAAAATAGGTTTTGAATGAACTAACAATAAATTTATAAACTTCAGATCCTTCAGATGATTTATTGTGATGTAAAATTGAAGTCTAAGATACAAAATTTATTTGACAGATATGGCATATTATAAGCACTCCAATATCAAACTGTCATCATGGTTTATGCTGTGTAAATACATTAATCTTCATCTTACCCTTGGTTTAATACATATATTTTAAAAACCAATTATAAACCTGAAGACAAATGATAAACTACTACATGGCAGCATTTGTAATTTCCTTAATCTAAATGCAATGTTCATATAATCATTAAAAGATTTGGAAACATCCACTGACTTAGAATTTGTCATCTCCTATTACACCATCCGGGCCTTAGAAACGTTATGGATAGAAAGTATGTGCCCCATTTGTTCATTATTTCTGATCAAATTAGAAAGGTTAGATATTTAAGAACTTAAGAATTTAGCCAGAGTTCTCATTTTAATTTCTAATATCCAAAGTAATAAAATATACCACCCTTATAAAGCATTTAAAATATGCCAGGCACTGTATTTAATTCATTTAACTCTCAAAATATTGTTGTGACACAAACTCTAACATTAAGTCATTTTATAGATGAGGAAACTGAAACAAAAAGGCAAAGTATATTCCTGAAAATAGGAGCTAAGTGTCCCAGACTGATTCAAACTCAGTCAGTCCTACTTCAGAGTCTTAACCTCTTAATCACATTTCGAGCGTCTCAAGCATATCGACATTCCCAAACCCCATCCCTGACTTCCCACCTCTACCTGAATTTCAAGACTAACCAGGGGCAAACATTCCTAACTAAATTCTCATCATCTGCCACCTCTTTTGAAAAAGTATATTCACATCCCCAAGTTGCTGAAAACATGCTTGAGATTAAAGACAAAAAGAAAATGGATATGAAATGTAAAAAGTCATAAACTATAAAGAATCAGAGAAGTATTACCAATAGTTTCTTCAACATACTTATTCATATCCTTAAAAATGAATAAAACCAGTGCTTTTAAAAACTTCATACAACAGGGTAATTAAAACAGTATGGTACTGTCATAAAGACATATAGGTCAGTGGAACAAAATAGAGAGCCCCAAAATAAACTTCCATATATGTGATCAAATGATCTTCCACAAGGTACCAAGACACAATGAGGAAAGGATGATGTCTTTGAACAAGCAATGCTTTGAAAATTGAATATCCACATGCAAAAGAGAGAAATTGGACTCTTACATCATACAAAAATAAATAAATAAACTCATAATGGATGACAGACCTAAACATAAGACCTGAGATTATAAAACTCTTAAAGATAACACAGGCAAAAAGTTTCCTGACACTGGGTTTGGTTGGCAAGGATTTCTCTTCTTAGATATGACATCAAAACCACTGGCCAAAAAACAAAAACAAAAACAAAAAAAACACTGGTCATGAAGGCCAAAATTGACAAACAAGATTACAACAAATTTATAAACTTCTGCACAGCAAAGAAAACAAAAGAAAGAAAAGGCAACCTACAGAATGTGAATAGTCGCAAGCCATATGACTGATAAGAGATTAATATCCGGAATATGTAAAAGACTCCTGCAATTCAGTAACAATGACAAAAAAAATAAAATAATCTAATTAAAAATGGAGCACAGGACCAACCTGAACAGACATGTCTCCAAAGAAGATATACACATGGCCAACAAGAATATGAAAAGATGTTCAACATCATTCCCATGGTTTGGATGAGGTTTGCCCCCCAAAGATTGATGTGCGAGAGATACAATCCCCAAGTTATGGTATGAGAGGTAGTGGAACCTTTAAGAAGTGAGTCCTTGTAGGAGATAACTAGGTCACAGGAGCACCAGCCTCAGAAAGAATTAATGCTCCTTTCATGGGAGTGGGTTAGGTCTTGTGGGTCTAGACGATTTACTGTAAGAGTCAGTTGCTATAAAGTAAGCCTACTCTTTTTAGCCTCTTTTGCACACAATGCTTGTTGCTGTACCATGAAACACTTTGGCCATGTGCAATCACTTGCCGTATCATGGTGCAGCATGAGACCCTCACCAGATGTGAATACTTGAGCGTGAACTTTTCGGCATCCAAAATCTTAACCAAAATAAACCTCTTTCCCCTAATAAAGTACCTGGTCTGTTGTAGTCTATTAGAGCAACACAAACCAGGGTAGGATAATCACTAATTATCAGTGAGATACAAATCAAAAGCAAAATAAGGCACTACTTTATGCTTGTTGGAATGGCCACTACTTAAATTGTATTATTTTATAAACATTGGCAAGAATATGAAGAAGTTAGAAACCTGTGCACTGCCAGTGGGACTATAAAATGGAATAGCCAATAAGGAAAACAGCATGAAGGTTCCTCAAAAACTTAAATATAGAACTACCATGAGATCTAGGCAATCTCGCTTCTGGGTATATCCAGAAGCAGAGGTCAACAGAGCATCTCAACAGAGCATCTATCCAACAGAGATCAAACCAGCATCTCAAAGAGGTATTTGCACACCCATGTTCACTGAAGCATTATTCACAGTAGCCAAAAATGGAAGCAACCTGAATTTCCATCAACAGATAAGTGAATAAACAAAATGTAGTGTATAATACTGTACAATGATATTTAGCCTTAAAGAAGTAAAATCCTGTTACATGCTACAACATGGGTGAACCATGAAGACCTAATGCTAAGTGAAATAAAACAGTTACGAAAGTACAAATGATGTGTGATTCCATATTATATGAGTTATGCAAAGTAGCCAAACTCATACAAGCAAGGTAGGATGGTAACTGCCTGGGAGGTGGCGGGGAGCTGTAGTTAGGAGAGTGCAAAATTTTAGCCATGCTGGATGGGGGATGGCATGCTTTATGGGGGATAAAATAAAATGCATATGGTTACCAATACTGTACTACACACTTGAAAACTGTTGGATGGGTGAGTGCTAAATTTTGTGTGGGTTTGCTTTGGGGGGGGTCTCACTAAGTAGTCCAGGCTGGCCTTGAACTTGCTATGTAACCCAGGTTGGCCTCTAGAAGCCGCAGCAATCCTCCTACTTCAGCCTCTCGAGTGCTGGGATTACAGGCACACACCACTATCCCCGGCTTACTTTGCTTACTTTGGACACAATAAAAAAAATTAGCACACAGGAATGTATTTTATATACAAAAGATGTAATTAAATAACCTTAAATTTTAGTCATGCCTCTTCATTAGATTTAAATCTACTTGTAAAATGTTCATTTGAACTTATGAAAAAGGTAGGATTGAGATTTTTTTCATAATCAATATTATATTAAATGGATCATATTATTTCTGGATTTTTTTCTCCTCTTAACTCTTATAGAACATGCTCTTCCAACACACAGGAACATAGAAGTTTATAAAGAGTTTTCCAAAGCCACAGATTCTGGAAAGAAAACTTAATATGGCGTTGGTTAATAGAAACAGAACATGTGCTAGGTTTTCTAGTGGCCACAGTTTTCAGAAAGGTAAAGATACTGTTGAAAATAATATTACATTTTATTTAACATAATATATCCAAGGTATTTCCAAATACCATTAATTTTTTAAAATATATTACAGAGCTAGAAGTATAGCTCAGTAGTAAGCATGTGTTTATCTTGCACACAGCCTGGATTCTATCCCTGGCACCAATAAAGTATTAAAAATTGTGAGTTTTACATTTTAGATTTTACACATTCTTATATTGCTACTAAGCCCAGAAATGCTGGTGTATATTTCACATTTATAGCATATCTACACTCAAATGCTTAGTTTTCACTGGAACTACTTGATCTATATCTAAAGCTCAAAAAGTGCATAATTTCAAAGTAGATTCACAGATTCAAGCTGCTCTAAACACAATTTTCTAGTACTGAAACAAATATTTATGTTTAAATTTAATTATAATTAAAACTAGAATTCAGTTCTTCAATCTAGTCATATCTCAAGTAACAGAAAGTAACATAGTGACTACTATGTCAGACAGCATATGTCTGTCAAAGGCATCTATCTATCTTTTGTAGGTCCACATCTTATTTATAACTGCTCTTGAGGCATCTGATCACTACTGTCTGAGATTAGCCTCCTCCCAAAAGGAAAATGTTTCTGCTTTCTGAAAAGCAATCGGCATTTGAAGTTTGAGTAGTAGTAAGTGAAAATATGTTAAACCATCCAGGAAAGTGCTAAACACAGATTAGATCTGATATCGTGATACACAGTAGTCCATACAGTAAATGGATTTTAATTGTAATCATTATTAGAAACACTAGAAGTAAAATTTGCATCTCCTAATTATGTGAAATTGCCCTCATATCCATTTGGAATGACCTACATGTCAGATTCATGAAAAGTTTTCCCTTGTCTCGGGTGTAATCTTTCTGCTGGCTTTGGGCAGCAAGCTCATCAAATGGTGACAAATACTTGCAGAGGAAGGAAACTCTCTACCTGCCCAACTTTGAAACTCACACATGGGAATGTTACTCTTGCTGAGAATGCCAATCTGCTCATAATTACCGACACACACATTGTGCTCAATGATAATAACATAAAAATAAAACAAGGTAATACGAATATTGCCTTCATTTGGCATACCACAAACCACTCAAAATACAATAAATAATGAGATTCCTTAGAAATGTCAAAACAGAAAAAAAGCAAATAAAATGTGTATTTACTAAAAAATTGACGGAAAGATAAAAATGACATCACACTTAGATTTCTCCACAAAGAAATACCATTTCTGTAACCACCTCTTTGCAGTTTATAAAACTAAGGATTATAATCCTTAAATAGTTCCTAGAAATAATATTAGGTAACATATGTGTCACTGTGTGAAGAATTTAAGCAATTTACCTCTATTAATCTTATTGTTACTCACAATACCTTTTATCAAGTAAGTAACTTATGATCCCCATTTTGAGGATGAGAAAAGTAAAAAGCAGTTAATGAACCAAAGTCATACAAGTGACTCGGAGAGGACCTGAGATTTGAAACTGAACAGTCTAGCTCTAGACAACATGCTTTTAAACCATTACGCAGTACAGCCAAACCTATCAAATTCATTCTGGCTCTCTGAGAATTTTAAGAAAAGGAACAGGCTGGGGATTTAGCTAAGTGGTTAGAGTGCTCGTCTTGCAAGCACAAGGCCCTGAGTTCAGTCCCCAGCACCAAAAAAAAAGAAAGAAAAGAAAAGAAAAGGAACAATCAAATCTTCAAATACTACTCTGACAGATATATAAACAGATAAGAATTTCCTTCCCAAACCTGTGAATCAAAAATGCCCAGTAACCTGCGATCACCATCTCTCCTCCTAACACATGCATATGGCAAATCTGGTCCCAGAATGGAGTCAACATAAGCAAATTAGAGAATTCCTACTTCAGTGCCCTCCCAAAAATTTCATACAATTGAATGTTGATCTCAACAGAAATCCCACGACTTATTAGTAATCTACAAGAACTGGTAACTAAGGAATCACTTCCAATGTCACAAACTCCAAACCATTTCTAATAAAGTAGCATGGAAGCATGCAATGAAGTCTCATCTCTAACTCAAAAATTCACTGCTCTATTTTAGATAATATTTCCAATCGCATATAACAAGGCTGCTTATGAACTACCAACTGTTTCAAGTTTCCCCACTCTTATTTGCCTTAGGAACACAAAGCACCTCAAGAGAGTACCAGCCTATGAATAATATAATGACAAAGGGAACCCAGAGTGAAGAAAGAGAAAAAAGGACCTGGCTATGCTGCCCCCAGCCTTTATCAGAGACCTACATTTAACTGTGGCTTTCTACCCTGCCTATTCTTACTGTAAAACCAACTTCTTTCCCTCCACTTAAGACTTATTCCTCAGTGCCATTTGTTTTATCGCATATGTATGTGCCTCTTAGTATGTTAAATCTTGTTTAATATGTTACAATCTTCTATAAATAACCAATATATTGCAGGGGGTGTTCATTAAAAAGTCAAGATCTTAGTTAAAATTTCTAAATGGCTTTAACAGGCAGCAGACCCGAGAGTACAAAAGGAATAACCCTGATCCTAGAATTTATTTTGAAGCTTCCCAATAAAGAATAAGTTACTTGGCCTAATTTCTAAGACACTTCCATGTTTGATAACTGACTGAGCAACAATCTTTAAGCCAATGTATTCCACAAAGCAAAGCCCACTTTAAAGTACTCTGTCCCATGCCAACCTTCTCTTCCCAAAAGCTGGTAATTCATTTTCCAAACTCCCTTTTGTAAATTATCACATGGACCTGCATTCCAATATCTCTTAATGAAAGGAATCTACTAAACATTTTGAAGCCCATAAATTCCCTCCGGTTGATCATGAATTTAACAATCAGCCTTTTTCATTACATTTTCCATTCAAAAACAAATCTAAACAACCTTCAAAGTTGGAAGTACAGAAATTCCAGAATCAGACACAAAAAACTTGTTGAGAGACTAGTATCAGAGTTTCTGATTTCTGTATTCAACAGAGGGCTAATTATACTGAGATCAACTTTCATAAACTCCCAGTGATAATACAAATTACCTGGAGGCCCCACGACACAAATTCTAAGAAAGCAAATCATATATGTGCTTAATGCAACTGACAGCTGATATTTTTTATTTAATATTAGTGAAACACCCTATAGACACAGAAAAATTATCTAGGCTTTATGTAGCAACAGACATTTGTAACCTCTTGAAATTCATGTTAATGGTTAAGTCTATATTCAATCTCCATCCCCCTATATGCACATACAAATACTATGATAAAATCAACAATTATACTGCTTCCCTCTCTCAATTACTAAGTCATCAGATCTACCCACCCGGATCCCCTCATGACTGTAAAGTTTATGGATTACTTATTTCTCCTGGCTTTTTTCCCCTGACGCACCATAACCACTTTCCTTTTATAGAGTTCTGATCAATTCTCAGAAGCATGGGGGTTAGAGAGGTCAGTGAGGAACAGCAGCAAAAGATGTTTCAAGATTTTCCTTTCATTACTTGGACTCTTGCTTGCAAAGAACTTTACGGTCATTATCAGAGCCTTCTTATAACATGCTGAAAAATGAAGTATTCATAATACTATTTAACACAGAAAAAACAAAGTTGCAGAAGACCACCCAGTAGATACCAAGTACATCTGACATTCAAGTTAGCAAATGTTGCATCTATTCTTTTAATTTCCTGAGCTATCAAGCTCCTTTTTTTTTTTTAATTTAAAAGCTGCCATCACTCACGTGAAGCAAAGGAACCTTTATGCTGCAACAACTTCACAGTCTGCTGCACCATTAGTAGCCTGAGGGCTAGAACACCTCCCTCCCCAAGGTGTGGGGGAGTTAGCAGGAAGAGAATAAACCTTCTGAGAGTGGATGAAACCCAATGGATGGTGCAACCTTCAGGATAAGCTTTTCTTTTAAAGACCCCAAACAGCTGGCTCTCTTCACAAATAATAAAACCCTGTTTTTCTTGGTAACAATGCAGTTGTTATCCAAATAAACCTTAGATTTACTTAGGAAATGGTTCTGATAGTTTACTAAGTCAAACAGAGGACTAGCATCCACATGCAAATCCCACAGACTCTCTAGCTTTTCTTACCTGGCAAGGTCCCAGAGGCAAAACCAGTTCCGTAAACCTTGTAAAAGTACAACCTAAATGTCATTATAGGTTTACTAGAAAGCTGCAAGGTACAAAGTGAGCAAACAAGCAAGAAAGAAGCAAGCGATCTAGCTAGCTAGCTCACTTTTTTATCCCCCAAATTCAAAAACATATACAAAAATACTAAGATTTTTTTTCTGTAGTGGACATCCAGAAAGTATAGAGAGCATCTGAAAACCTGGCCTTTTATTATGAGTGATGGGTGTTTTTACTTCACCACCAGAGGTCAGAATCCAGAAATCAGTCTTTATACTGTGTTATGGTCAGTTTTATACTTTAACCTCATGAATCTTGAAATAATTTTAAGTACCACTTAAAAATAAAACAGAGTCCTCATTTCTCTATACTAAGTGTAATTCTGTAAAAACCAGTTTCACAAAGAAAAAAGAAAGAGGACTATCATCTTGTTATTTCCTCCCCCAACATACTCTAGAAAAATCTGTATTCATATCCAGAAGGAGATACTAGTCCTTGATCTGAATATACACGCATTCACAGATTCAACAAAATATGGCTGAGCACCATGGGCCGTGCCAAGCCTGGTGGTGGGTGCACAAGACTTCACAAGAGTAACAGGATGTAAATCCCTTCACTCATGGAGTTCATCAACTCCATCTGACTTCAATTCATCCATAACACTCATAAACCGCATATACTGAGCATCTCCTATCACCGGCCAGTATGTTGGAATGACTATTTTGTCTAAATAAGACTCTGCTCATTTTCTTGCCTCCTTACTGCAGTGAGGCATACTCCATATCTGTGAGGGAAAATTCACCTCCAAATACCAATGCAAGTGTTCAAGGGACTTCCTTAAGAAAGCTAGTGAAATTACTTGACCCTTTAAACACTCTTATCTTACAGATCTAGAAGACAGAAGACAAGAGTGAGAATATGTAACTACATTTTTTACAACTATATTAGAAACTTTCCTGGCTTCTAGACAAAAAGAAATAAAAGGTATTTTTCTTTAACTTATAACATGCAAACATAGACATTCACAACACTCAGGAAAAAGAAAATGCTCTCAGAATATTACATACTAATTTGAGAGAAATTTCACAAACTAAAATCATCAATCTCTCAGTCAGGTAATTCTCTTTAAAGAAAAGCAAATCAAGTGCAATGGTCCACCACCAGTCTTCCATAGCCTTGACAATGACAACCAATTCTTTCCACATAAGAATTTTTCTTTTCCCTCTCGGTTCAGTTCCAAACACTCGGTTCAGTTTGCTCAAACTAAATAAATTTCACACTTATGATTTTAACTGGCATCATACCTTCTAACTAACATTTTTCATATAACTCCCCATTAAAGAGACAGTAATGATTTAAATCTGACCAATTCTCCTTCCTCACCCCAAAACTTAATTTCCTGTACAGTACCACTTTCATTTCACCATTAAAAAAAAAATCTCAGTTCACAAACTTTTAAAGACCTCTGTTCCGTATTACTTAAGAAAATTCATGGCCTGGCAGACTATAAGCCAGTACAGGTTGTTACAAGTCCTATTCACTCTCTGACAGGGGAAAGCTGGTAGTACCGTCACAAAAACCAAGTTCCGTTTTTGAGTTCCTATCCCGACTTAAAACTCATTGGAAAAAAAGATTACTGAACACCAAAACTAGATGACAAAAATAAAACACACTCACAGAATATTACAATAATATTGTTGCAATGTAACGGGAAAGAAAATCAATTCTTATTTATTGGACAAAACTCTCAACAAAACAAAGTTAGGCAAATCATAGCTAATTACGTATATTTTAAACCCTTAACTGAGTTAACTTACCTCCCTCTGCCAAGCATACCTGCTTTTCTTCTGTAAAGAACATGAGTGATGCCCTCACACGCCCTACAGCTCTGTACCCCTCCAATAATACACCTACCACAAGATATTTTGTTTGTTCACACACTTGGTTTTTTGTTTTTGGTCATTTGCTCTTGCAATTACTTATTATGTCATAAACCAATAAAGTGAGGGTGAGAAATGGCTACTTTTGAAAATGTAAATTAAGTGCTTTGCAACTACTCAGTGAAGGGAATAGCTCAATTAATATCTGCCCCCAATGAACAGTGAGAAGTGAATTTAGGACTGAAAGAAACAACGCTTTTCATCTTAATTTTAATTACCCCTTTCTAACTAATTTACAATTAATGTGAACCAGGCCAAGCAGTGAGCGCCTACAGAATTAGGAAGGTTGTCATGAACTGTGCTGCAGCACACAACAGTGACCACCCCCACACACAACTCCAGACAGCCTCTGAGGCCAGTACTCCTTTCGACAGTTATAAATTGACCTCACAAGTCATTTTCTTAATTTGAATTTAAACTGGATTCTCTGGATTATTTTCAAGCTACAAACAGTATTTTGGTTCAAAAATCAGTTTTCTGTGTAAATTCAGATGTGTTTTAGCCACTTCCCTACATTCAAAAGCTGAAACTAGGTTCTTGAACACACAAAGCTGTGGAATTACAAAATTTAAAATCTTACTGGTACACTTTACCTTCCAGCGATGATCTTCAAATTGGTCTAGGTACAATGTTTAGGGTACATGAAAACTCTAAAGAAACACATTACTTCATTATTAACTTCTTTGTGTCCTCTTTGCTAAAAATGATATGCCTGAGAATGAAACTTTCTCCTTCCTAACTGCCCTTCTGGGGTGAGCGTGTCCTTGGCTACCATCTCCCCCCAGTTCAGTGGGTACACATGGCCAGTGAGATAGGAAACCCACGTGGCACCAAACCAGGGAGCCACTGGAAACAAACGGGTTTTGATGCCAAGAAATCAATAACAAATGAAAACATCCAAAAGCATGCAAACAAATCCTTTCCCAAGTCAGATTGCTCAAACAAAATTAAAGGAGGCTCTAATCTTTGAGTCGTCAGCCAAAAGATCATTAAAAAATACTTTTGATGACAGATCACCGTGTGAATATTTCCAGGTACTGTAACTTCAAAAAGAGCATGAAGGGGTTGGGGATTTGCTCAGTGGTAGAGTGCTTCCCTAGCAAACACAAGGCCTGAGTTCAATCCCCAGTACCCCCAAAAAATCACAAAAACAAAACAGCCCAAAGAACTGACTTCACAATACATCCACCCTTTCTGATTTTGAGGAACAATTTTCAATGCCTAAGTCTATAAAAAGAAAACTGTAAAATACATGGCGTCAAACTCTTCATCACCCAGTAACCAATGAATATGGTGGGGTGGGGAAAAATATTTAAGCAGATATGAGACAAATGGTTAAAGAGATATATTTTACCTTTTTATTTTTATTAATCATTTACCAGAATGTATAATATATCCATGTTACTTTGAACAACTCTATTCTACTAATTAAATTGTTCAAATAACCTCTATACTGAATAATTCTTATAGGCATAGGACATTTTAAATGTTATGGTTTTATACATTTTTACTATATAAATATAACATGATAATCCATAAAAGACTTATGAAGAAATATGATGAGCTACTAGAATAAAAATGTGGGGAGAAATGGGATAAAAAAGAATTCCACTAAACCCTGAGAAATAGTTCCGACTAAAGAGCTTGCTCACATTTGTTTGTTTTTGTTTTAGACTGGTTTGGTTTTTTGGCTGTGCTGGCAACCAAACCCAGGTATTACACACGCTAGGCAAGCACTCTAACAGTGAGCCACACCTCAGCCCGTTTTTATTTTGAGACAGGGTCTTGCTAAATTGCCCAGCTTGCCTGGAACTTGGGATCCTCTTGTCTCATCTTCCCAAGTACCTGAGATTACAAACATGTGCCACCATGCTCCATTTCTCTTCTACTTGTTCTCTTTAACTGAATGGTAGCTGATATCAAAATGTAAGATGCTTTCATCAGTTGCGCTTAAGTGTATCATGTAAGAGGTTTAGTTTAAATGTCCATTATTACAATATGCTGAAAATTATATCTTTTGGAACAATCTAAACATAAGATAAAAATTTATATATCACTACAAGATTTCAAGACCACAGAGCTACACAGGCAGCAGTCTATTTGCAACCAATGATTCATTCGGGGGAAGGCTTCAGCATGCTGTTCCAGCCCTTAACTAACAACATCTCCTCCGTTTGCACTTGTGGCTGGAATCCTAAAAGAACATCATTTCATCCGGTGACTTTGCATCTTGCCACCTTTCACTTCTTCTGATACTCCCAAGAGACCCTGACCCCTGCAAATGCCACCATTCTCCCTGTTGCAGCTTCTGTTCAGGTGCTGTGAACTGCTAATTTGCTAAGAGTAGAACCACACGGGGGAAGAGTACATGGAATGTGATGGCAGGTGCCATGTTTTCAAAATCTGGTTCTGCAATTTACTAATTTAAGCCAGTTACTTAGTCTTTCTATGGTTCCATTTCTGCTATGAGATGTGGATTATAATCAATAGCTCCTGGCTGGGAGCTATCTATAAAAATAGAATGCGTAAATGCCCTTTGAACCCTAAACTATGTGCTTGACACATAGTTTCACTCTATCACCATTATTATCAGCTCTACCATAACTGCTACTATAACCATACCTGGCCTGGATTTTATTGTACAGGTTCAAGTGTACAGTTTTAGAACTAGCTATTTTCCTTACCAATTTCAGGCTACTATTTCACTGGAAGGAATAAGCAAGATGATCCATGTTCCACATTTACCCCTTCCTAGAAAGAGCTACAGTGAAAATACAACCAGCTCCATGAAAACTCTATGGAAATCAACAAGTGTTAAGGGAGAAAAACATGAGCAAGGATATTTTAACTAGCAAACAATTCCACTGCCACCTTTCCTGTTGGCTTCAGCCTTTGTTTTTTTTTTTTTTTTGGTGCTGGGGAGCGAACCGAGGGCCTTGTGCTTGCAAGGCAAGCACTCTAAGCACTCATTTACCACTGAGCTAAATCCCCAGCCCTGTACTTTCTTAAATAGATTCATACAGATACCACTGCCTGCTCTTCACCAGGTATCTGGGCCTATAGGTGGCTGTAGAAAGAAAAAGAGACTTAACAAGGACACCAAAGAGAGAACTAGAGCAGCAGCCCTGAAACATGGGCGGCAGGATTACAACCACAGATGAGTGATTTCAATAACCTCTAATGTACTTCAGCCATCCCCACAATCACATCTTTAGAAAAGAAAGTTTCTTTTTAACAAATCATTTACCATAATAAATGCGGTCCCATTTTTGGCCTTGAGGAAGAACCTTTTTAAACCTAATGTTGATATATGTAACATCCTCTGCTGCCAGGCTGAAGAAAAGGCCCGTACTAAAGAGCACTAGAATCACTTGGATGTGAAATGTAGATTTCTGGATCCTGAAGGGTCTGATACAGTCAGAGGGAGAGATCAAAATTCTTCATTTTTTTAACAAACTCCCAGGGAATTCTTGAATACCCTGTAGTTTTACAATCACTGCCTGAAAGACATCCTGGAATATCACTTAGTAAATGCAATTCGTACTCACTGCACCCACTCTGAGAAACGTATTGGCATCATTTTCCTTGGCAGGCTCTGTCTCCACAAGGCTAGAACCATGACTGCAAACTGCTTTGGGCTTGAAACTTGCCAGAATGGCAAACAGAGTGAAGGGAAGAAACATCTTTCTCATCGCCTCCACGTACACCTATTGAAAGATTACAACTGGTCTGACTTGGATAATGTGACCATTACGTTTGTTTTTGTTCTTCTTGTTTTCCCTCCGTAAAAAGCTAAAAGTTGAGGATGGGCTGATGCAGTAAGGTTTAGCCTGTCCCCTGTGCACCATTTGGGCTCAAGGAGACCCTATCACTCTTCACTTGGCAATTGTCCTAACTGGGCTTATTACACTTAATTTTATATGTTATACTTTACAATATGATTCTACTTTAAAATACTGAATAAATACATGTTTTTTAGGAATATTTTCATGCTAAAGCAAGAGGGGAAAGGATCATCCTTTGGAAAATATGTCTGATTACTTCAACAAGATGGAACAAGCCAGATGCCACAACACATACCACTTAGGAGGATGAAACAGGAGGACCTGAAGTTCAAATCCATCTTGGGCAACTTAACAAGATCTTGTCTCAAAATATTTTTAGATTTTAAAAAGAAGGGGGTAGGGTGCTGGGGATATAGCTCAGTGCTTCCTACACTAAATCCCCAACACCAAAGTGGGGGTGGGGGGCACATGTAACTTCTATTATTAGAAAGCAATACAAAATAAACAAAGCTCTGGTTAACTGGTTAAAGTGTGTGGTGTTCTGCTTAGCATTTCAGTCCCCAAGCTGTTTTTATGAGAGGACACATAAGAGCAGGCTTCTACCCAGAACAGGAATACAAAGAAAAGAAAGCATTCCAGTAGAATGGAACTTTTTTTTTTTTTGGCATTCTACCTCAATTTATTTGACTTATCTGACCAACCCTTGCCCCAAATAACTTGTTGAGTTTATTAGATGAGAAAATTTTTCCAAAGTCCAAAGCCTTTTACAGCAGTAGGCAGAGAGGTATTGTGACAGATCTCACTACTCAGAGCCTTGTCAAAATCACTTTGCCTCTCTGAATGGTACCCTTCAATTTGAGTACCATTCCACCTAAATTATAGAGGATAAGGCACTCCATGCTATCAGTCTGCGACATCTGTTATTGTCACTGGCCTGAAGGAACACAATGAATGGAACAGTCATTCATGAATGTTTGATATGCACAACAAAATTTTGGTAAATAAAAATAAAAAAAAGATCACCTGCCAAATACAAAGGTTCTGTAGCAGAGTACCGACTGAGAATGAAGTGACTGGGTTTACTAACCAAACTAGTCATTTGACTTTGGCCAACACCAGGTAGTTCCTTTTGCCCTCCATTTCATCAGATATAAAACGAGGGAGATGGGGATGATGTATTTCTTAAGAGCTAATACTAGGATTCCACACTTTCTAACACCCTCACTTTTTTTCTCTGTATCGACAAAGATAAAACATATTGCAAAGTTTACATAAAAATTCATTTCTGTCTGCTTATTACCGCTGTGGGCTCTGGAAATTACAAGCCTGGGAAATAGCAAAATAATAGCTGTCATGCACAAGCTGATGTGAAAAAAAATCAGGGATAACATCTGGATACTCAGGCATCAAATCTTTTGAATATATGCACACAGAAAGTATGCAGTCATTTTAAAAAGAAAAAAGCACAACTGCTGTTTTGGAAGACTCTATGAAAATTAGCAAAATGAAAAATGTTATATTTAAACATACTAAGTAAGCACAATTTACACAAATATACTGTCACATATTCAAGAAATATTTACTCAGCACCTCTTATGAGACGAGAGTTGGGAATAGAGCAGCAAACAAGAAAAACAGTCCCTATATTCTGAAGCAGAGGACCCAGGTAAAACAAAATTAAGAGAATTAATTATGACAACCGTGGTGACTGGTACACAAAAGAACATCCACGCTATTCCCAGAAAAGTTAATCACGTAAGAAGTTGGATCTGAAGGTCCTGTTTTCCTAAACAGAATACTATTTTATCTAAGCTCCCAAGGATTGTGGGATGAGAGCACTGAATGCCCACAGGAGACAGCATTCCAAGCAGGGAGGACAGCCTTGGAAGCTATCAAATTTTATATCTCTAAAGGGAGACAGTTTTGATAAATTTGGATGCTTTGTTAAAATTTTATAATCAGAAAACAAAGGGATCAGAACTATGTATCTACTTTAGATAAACAGAGCAGTGCATTAAAAAAAAAAAATACACCCACTGTTACCAACAGGACAGAGCACATACACTTAAACATTAAAAACGAGAGAACAATCACTGGCACACTTACATTCTTTTTCCCTTTTAAAAATACCAGTTAGAAAACTCATTCTTAATTCTGAAGACTATGCCCAAAATAATTAATCCTAAAATAAATCAGTGTAACTAAAACTTCTCTAAGAGAAAACCCTAGTATTTTCCAGAGACCACCTGGGCAGCCTTAGAACTATTATTCTTCTATGCTAATGACTGCTGGTTTTAATCATCTTTATAAAAAAAAATAATCACTGCATTCCAGTTGACAATTTGTGTTCCAAGTTTCCTTTCCAAAGTAGTCTTTAAAGTCCAAATAAAAACCACTATCCATAGTTGCTTACAAAACTGACAAGGGATCCTTGACTCCAACAGACCTGGCTGGCATCAATGATTTGAGCACTTTATGAAAATCTCCACACAACTCACAGGTTTTAAGGACAGAACTGAAGTTTACATCCACAAATCTGTTTGATCTCTGCAGTTGCAAAACCATATGGCACACAGAGTAATACAAATTATCTCTGCTTATGAAATAAGAACCTTCTGTAGGCTTTGGGACAGACCGACAACTACAACTGTCTTACGTGCTGTGTATCACCATAATTAGCTCTCTCTGATCCTGCTGAAGAATGCAGAGGGGTTTTTTATGGTGGTGTTTTTGGTTTGTCTGGTTTTTGTTTTTGTTTTTGTTTTGGTGGGTGGGAGGGTTAAAGACAAAAAATAAAGATCTGAAACAAGAATTTCAATATTCTCTATGAATATTTTACATGTAATACTCTTCGTACTTCACTTCATAACACTTATTGTTGAAAAGACATGCACAACATGCTTGTCAATATTTACAATGTAGTGCAGAGTTATGCTTGTGAAAAGGGCTACTTCCTTACACTAAACAACTCTGTCACTTCCAGAATAAAGCTTGTTTCATAATCTGTGTAATTTTCCAGTCATTAGCTACATAGAACCAACAGCAAAAATATGGCATGGCAAAGGAAATTAAGTATTTTTAAAAGTAGTTGAATTCTGCAATCCCTACTTCCCTGCCTGCCACTACCCCACTACCACACACACAAAAATAATTTAGAGATAATTTGTACTTCCAAAACCAAGAAGTAAAGCTTTGCATCTCTAACATAGTATGTAAAGGGGTATAAAATTTGATTTATGACACTAACAAGATGTAACAAATTACTTCATAAACAATCAAAGAACACTCAGCATCAACACAGATCTCAGAAAAAAACAGAGGAACAGACTTGGAAATTTAACAAAAGAAATTGTAAATGCAACTGAGGAGTGTCAACAAAAAAGTATGTATTTTAAATGGTTGGAGGATTGCTCCCTGGGTACACATATAGTATTTTATACTGAGGATATTTAGGGGGTGACTGGGTACAAAGAACTTGTCATTCTGATTTCCTAAGAGAAGATATTCTTCAAAAAATAGCCTTAACAGGCCCACCAAATGTTAAGTATTTCTCTGCAATTTTATGTGGTGGAAGAACAGGTTCTCCTCAGAAAGACTGGCCTGCCTCAAGTCACCAAAAAGAGAGTCACAAAAGCATCGGGCAGAGCAGCATTCAGCAGGGCAAACTCTCCAACTGTCGGCCAGGCTGCTGAAAGTTTCCAAGAAGCACTCTCGTCAGAATCAAGAGAGTAACTTTACCCTTTCAACTATGATCACTTCCAAATTTAAAAACTTTAAAACATGGATTACAAGTATAGTCCTGGGAAAAATCAGTGACGTGTCACTGAGGAACAGCATTTATCAGTTTACCTGGAATCTGATCTCCTCATTGAAACATCCTTATATTGTTTTTCAAGGTCAATTGCTATACAGAGCAGAACTACAACAGGGCATACCTTTCATTCACTATGCCAAGTCCCTACGGAGGAAAGGGGTGGCATTAAATATTTGGCAAATAATAGTTGACGGTTCTTTTCCTTTCCTTTTCTTTTCTTTTTTGACAGTTTATTGAGATAAGCCACACTAAAAACATTTCTTGAGTTCTTCATGTTCGTAGGGAGAGAATTACTGCAGCTCCATGAAAGTCCACAAGGACACTGGGAATAAGCAGGATCTTCAGGTGTTAAGAGTAACCATGCTTTTCTTTCTTCCCAGATGGAGCTTTTAATTCCTCTTACAACCTAAAGCTTCCCCACTGTGTTAGAAAGCCCATTGTTTTGTTTTGTTTTGTTTTGTTTTCTCTTTCTCCTTCAGTGAAGGCCTTGTCTACACCTCTTGATTACAGACAGAGAGAACAAAGGGTTGTCAGACCCAGAGATTTCTGTACTTGACCTTCTTTATGTGGTTAAAGATGTTGATGTCCAACACTGCAATGAGAAAAATGAATGTCATTGGCAGGAATGACAAACAGAATCTGCAAATGACGAAAAAGAATCAACCTGAAATTCTTATTACCCAAATTGGGATATAACAATGATTTTTTTGAATGAAAAAACCTAACCAGGACCAAAATTTAGCATGAAAATCCATCTATATAGCACAGTATTTTTACAGCAGCATGTCAGAGTTTTCATGTTTTGAAAAATGAGACACTGACTGATACACTTAGCCAAATATTCTGATCTGTCATCATTCTAAATATATGGACCCATCTTTCAGCAAACAAATTAACAGGTAATATATCATCCCTGTGTGCACACCCTTCCTGGAAGCTCTATAAATACAGAGTGATCAAGACTGGCAGTTACTGAGTGTAAAACATTAAGCACTGCTAAGTACACTTGAGCAAAAGTTCCTTGTATCAATCAGAGGTAGGATGTCAGAAAAAAGGTTCATGCACTGAAATTCTTTCAGGGAAGGGAAAACGAGATAGAAAATGGATCACTACACTCCTTTTATTTGATCACAGAAATAAGAAGCTTGAATCTTGGACAGTGAGTGACTCCAGTGTTTTTTAAGGGTGACTAGGATCAGATGAGCAAGTATAGAATTTAGAAAAACTTCAAAACAAGATTTTAACAAAAGGAGTCCTTCCTCCAGCCTCACTTAATAAAAGCAATGCAAAACACATGAGCTTCCCAATACAGCAAGAACTACAAAGCTAGCGAGGCTCAGGTACTCAGAAATAACTCAGATCAGCTCCAAGATTCTGATTTAAACAACAATCAATGATTTTCTGAGGGCAAAGGAGGAGTAAAATTCTTAAATCATCTAATTCTGCCAATTAGTTATACAACTATAGCATTAAAGAACTATGGCTATTTATCCACTGGAAATGGATCAAAAAGTGGGCTCTCTTAAAGCCTATTAAATAGTGCTGAATTTCAAGCATCACTGAACAAGGTCTGATCTGAACCAACACGGAAACCTCTACTTCCCTGTCATTAATCCCTTGAGCTACCTATTCTTCAAAAAGGCAAATGTTTCATAAGCAGGTGGGAAAATGCTATGCAGCACGGGTAGCACTTGATATGACTACTTTCTACACTAACCTCAACTTACATACCTACCTTTTATCTACGAAAATGTTCAACAATGAAAATGCCCAGGAAACTCCCCAAAACATTATCACTACGGTACTGACATTTACAGAGAATGAAGGATTAAGTGCTTAATTCTACATATATAAAAATCTCCAGTTTATTGCCAGAGATAATGCATTGTTTTTCTTGGTACTGTATTTAGTTATCACCAATCAATTGGTGGAATAAAAAGATACCTTATTTGGCATTCATTTCCAACTGATGAAAACTGCCTTCTGTAAGTGTGTTGCTGGTCAACGTGTACAGTGGTCAAGCTGAGACCTTCTGATATCGTTATCCACTATATTTAAATTTGGGCTCAGGCGTTGGGAGGGATAAGGAAAACACGGGGAGTTGTAATGCACCTGTGCTTGTGCTGGGCGTATATTCTGAGAACTCACCAATTCTCTGCCCAAAAACCAAAGCTATCCCACTTAATTTAAGAACCCAACTGCTCCCTTTCTTTATAGAACCAACCACTACATAAATACCATCTTTATCCTCACAATCTAATACACACTGCTGGGTAGCCTTCCACTTAACATTGTATTCCTATTGAAAGAAAGTTAACTACAGCCCCAGTCAACAGTTTACCCATACCTGGAGTTTTAAGAACTTGCCAGGTTCAATGGAAATCTAGCCACCAACTATGGCATCTTTTCAAAAATATTAAACATATTTTAAATATATTGCAGCAAATATATTCCAAGTCCCAACAGAAAATATGGTTGCATATACAACCATACCCAATAAAACCAGAGTCCTCTCATCTCCCTCCATCCCATTAACAATTTAGTGTACAGCCTTCCAGGCCAGTTCCTATGCTTAAGGATATACCTCCTTACTGATTTATACACCTATCATATCTAATAACCTACTTACGCCACAAAAGCAAGATCTCTATTATTCACTCTGTATCCAGTCCTAGCACAATGCTATACAAACAGTTGCTCAATAAAAATTTAACCAATGATCAAAGAAGTATAGCACCAGAGAAAAGGGTATCTCCAAGAGTTCTCATGGTAGCTCCAAATGCATGAAGAAACAGACGTCTGTGTCCTTACACATTCCTGTACCTACATCCATCTGAGATTTGAAAGGCGGAAAAGGGTCAAAGTATCTGAACACAGGGTTTCAGGTGATACATCAAGTGACCAAGTGACCGATGGTTGGCCAACATCAAGGCACAACAGTACATCCATAATTTTTTTTTTTAAAAAAGCTCCAGAACTGAACAAAAAGACTCATTCAGGATTCTGGAAGGCTGCTATGTCCCTAATCTGAAGAGCCATCCTATAAACTGTCTTAAAGGCACAGCTCAGCATCTGCCTAAGGGCACCTCAATATACCAGCCTTTCTTAAGACATCCATAGTTTCTAATATAGTCACATAGTTTCATTCATTCATAGATTAGAAACTATATCTGAATTGTGTTTGGAAAGATATGAACTTATTTTAGAAAAAAGCAACAATGTCAGGATACATACTCAAAGTCTCAACAAAGAAAAGGGTGCCTAAAACTATGGCTAATGTTTTAAATTAAGGTGGGTCTTTTTCTCCAAACAGCCAAACTGTTTTAAACAGACTTCCATAATCAAAACAGCTGAGAGCATAACTATGCTGAGTAAAACCTTAAACATATTGCTTAACCAATTAATATATAAATCAATTTAGAACCATAAACTTATATTTTCTTTTTTTTTTGGTGCTGGGGATCAAACTCAGGGCCATGTGCTTGGTAAGCTAGTGCTCTACCACTTGAGCTAAATCCTCAGCCCTGTTTTCTTAATATTTTAAGAAGTTTATTAGCCTTACTAGTTGCAACCTTAAATTACCAAAGTCATCAACTGATGGCCACCTGAAGCAATAATGGTTCCAAACATAAAATGACAGAGGAAACCATTCTAGGTCAAACTCTGTTTTAACTAATCCTCAGATTTATGCTTGAAATTAAGAGTTAGTTCAGTGCCTTTTTACCAGGTTGTCTTTTCGTTGCCAACATAACTTGAATATTTGGCACAAGAAACATTCCACAATTTGGTCAATAAAATAGCCCTGACCACACTATCATATCTTCCAGATTTATAGAGTGGGCCCAGTGGCCCAGATGTAAATGAACAAATTGGCTTTACATAATTACCAGTTCAATTATTTAAATACAAGATAACCAAAAATTGCATATTTTTTCATTAATTTTTCTAAGATAATGGGAAATACAAAAACAACAATTTTATCATATTTCTTCAATACGAGAATCAACTGGTTGAAATGACACCTGCCCAAGTGATGCTCAGGATAGTATGTAAACAAATGTACTGCCCCAAGTGACAATCAGGTAAACTGTTAAGTTGTTAACCAAGCAGGTCTTCAGCTCAGAAACAAGAATGGTTACATAGACCAACACTTGGCTTCTAGCCCTGTCTAACAGCTATTCATTCTGTTGAGGGAAAAAGGAGGGACAGGTTTCAGGAACTCTTACCACCCACCACCCAACTCTACCCACCAAAAATACTACGTCAGCCCCTCACCAAGAGATGCCTTCAGGGACAAGAAGTAGACTTGGAGTACTGCTTCTGTGGCTATTCAATAATTTCAAAATACCAAACCCTAGCTACCAAGAATTAAATACAGTAACCAGAAATAAACACTTGGATCCACTCTGAAATAAACAAAGGTCTGTGTTAAAAATTGTGATAACATTTAAAAGCATATGCCTGACTTGTTTATGGTTTAAATGATAAAATGCCTAGGACTGACTTCAGAATAAATTCAGTTGGAGAGAGGAAATCAATGAGGTCTGCATGATGGTATTAATGATACAACACTGCTTGTGAACTAATAATTATTATGGCTGGGTAGTGAAGATGTAGGTGTTACACTATTCTACTTTTCCGAATTCTTAATTTCTAGAAGAGAAGATGGCATGTTACAAGTATATACAACAAAATGTAAATACTAATGATTTCTTAGGGAAGGGATTCTGGATAAATTGGTTTTCTTCTATGAGCTTTTTGGAAAAAATCATACTATTTCTGCACCCAGAAAATAAATACAAGCTATTAGCATGATGGTGACTGCAGAACACTTCTGGTGAGATGCTCTTATTAGAAAGCCTTCAGAGACCATTCCAGTCACAGCAGACCAAGCTGTGGCACGACCCAAACTTCAAATTAGTGTGCCCGAGGCATACACATCCCCAAACCCACATAAACAAAGTTTGTACGTGAGGATGTAACAAGTGTAGAATGAAAAGAATTTGACAAAAATATCCCAACAGAAAATAAAACAAATAAATTCTTTTTCCTGAAGGGAACTAATCATCTGTTTAAAAAGGTTTCTTTCCCCCTTTTAGCTAAGTTGATCAAATCCTTGCTCTGTACAAATAAACTGAGTATATTTTCATCTAATCCTCTCAATAATCCTGACAGAAGTACAAATATTTTCTTCATTTCATAAAAGAGGAAAGTCAGGCTCAGAGAATTTAAACAAACTAGAGTTGGAGGAGGAACTCTAACCAAGAATGTGAGAATCACATCTTTGTTTTCAGGATGCCTCAGAAAAAAACAGGAGAGTAAGTTCTCAAATACAAAGAGAAAAATTAATCTACTTTAAAAAATTCCTGAAGTAAAATTATCCATGGCCTTGGATTTCAATGTAACCCAACGTGTGAGTAACAGTTACACTCATCCTGTCCATTCTTCTTAGGAGGGGAAAAAAAATCGAGAGGGAGGAAAAATAATTGTAAATGGAATATATCAAGAATTAAAAGTTCTGGAAATTTCAACAAGATCAACAATATCTAGCATTTACAGAGTGCATTTGTGTCTAGCACTGTGTATTCGCAAATACCTGAAACTATTATTCTGATGGTACAAAAATTGAGCCTTACAGAAGCCAGAGAACTTGTTCAAAATACCTGCTGATAAGCAAAGACTATTTTACAGACACGAAGTCCTCCACAGGATACTATGATATCATTCCTTGCAAACTCGTTTCACTCTCTTTAAAAATGATTGCTAAGTCCATTCTAAACAGCAATCATCTCCACTCTCAAATTATTAACCAAACAAAACAGTCACCAAGATGTCCCAAGACTTTTTGAGGCTGAAAGCTATTAGAAACATTACACAAAGGATTCTCTGCAATACATCTGAAACTACACTTCATGTTACAAAAAGTACAGTGCCAAAGGTGGTAGACTATAACGACACTTCAAGGAACAAATGCTATGGAAAAGTTGGTGGAGTCCTTAGTAACTCAACGCACAGCTTCAGAAAAAGATTGGGAGTGAAGAAGCCATTTCCAAATCCAGTTTTGCTACCTAAAGTTTTTCAAGCATTTCATCATTTAGCCACTTCCAATTTCACTTTTAGTCTCTATCAAGGGGAACTAACAGTACCTACTCATATATAAAGTGCCTAGCTCAGTGCTTGGCACTCCAAAGGAAGCAGTTTAGTGCTGGGGTTTGTACAGCAAGTCCTCCTCCAGGGACTCTTAGGGGAAAATGAACCCTGGTTCGCCACTTGTGATTAAAATAATGCTTCAGCTGGCCCAAACTACCACCCCTCCCCTCTCCTTACACAATAACATCTTTATAATAATGATCCCCAAATTATGGGGATTTTGTTCAGTAACTCTCTTATTTTGCAATGCTGTAATTTTACTTCATTGGACTTTCAGATGGGCTTTGTTTGGCATTTGATTATTTCAATACCAACTTTCCTCTTAAAATACCAGAACTTACATTTGATAATAAAATATGAAAAATGACAAAAAACTGCAAGCAGCCAGCAATTGCTTTGTTCAGACAGTGACAAGAGACAGAATTCTGAAGAATCAAGTCATAGAGTCTTAATTGTCTTCCATCAACCTTACCAGTTTGGTAGTAATAAATGACAACTGAAGGCTCGAAGTATTTCATACTGTGAATGTTACTCACTAATGAGCAAGATAAATAAAACTAAAATTAATGAGGTTAAACATAGACATGCTTTCAAACAAACATGAAATTACTTCACCTATCATAGTTTTAACAATTTCTAAGCTAACAACTTCAAACTATTTTTGTTTAAAAAAAAATTCTTGGCATGTCTATAACAAAACAGATTTAGATGTATGCTCATTTATATCATGAACCGAAAAGGGGATTCTGAACCCTTAAGAATTTTTCAGTTTGTTTTTGTCAGTGTGATGCAGAAATCAAACATTTAAAATTAAAGTTTCAGGGGCTGGGGATTTAGCTCAGTGGTTAAAGTGCTTGCCTTGCAAGCACAAGGACCCAAGTTCGATCCCCAGCACCAAAAAAAAAAAATTTTAAAAAAAAATAAATAAATAAAAAAATAAAATTAAAGTTTCAAAGGCCCAATTTTGATGCACAACGCTGTGAAATACATTAAATTTCAAATCAGTTACCAATTCTGTGAATTTGTAGCAATACTGACTTTTCTCCTTTAAAAAGCAACCCCTTAAAATAAAAAACCTAGGGCTGGGGATTTAGCTCAGCGGTTAAAGTGCTCGCCTTGCAAGCACAGGGACCCGAGTTCGATCCCCAGCACCAAAAAAAAAAAAAAAAATAAAATAAAATAAAAAACCTATTGGTCTGGATCCATTCCCAACAAACTCCTTCTCATTTTCCCCTCTCCGTTTGACTCTCACTTCCCACTTAGAAAAGGCAGGGTTAAGGACTAAGCAGACTCTGACCTTTAAGTGTAACTTGAAAAAGCCATTGCCTGAAGATGAGTCATACGCAGACTTTGTAAACTAACTACACAATCGCTAGACTGTATTTCCTACAAAGTTAAGAAGCTCTAAGTAAAACTCTATGCTTTATTGCTCACTGAAAATAGAAAATCCTTCATTATAACAGACAAAGACTCATAGTTACTTAGTTACACAAACAAAATAGAGACCACCATAGGTACTCACATATACACATTATCCTTCAGGAAACAAATTGATTTTCATGTGGTGCTATTTAACTTTGTAAAGAAATAATTTTAACTGAGTCTTACAAACACTGGTGAGTTTACAACTTCCAACAAAGGCCTCTAACTTTCCTACAAAATTTATAACTGCCACAAAAGCAAAACTAGATAAAAGGGATTATGTCAAACTAAAAACTATACAGCAAAGGAACCAATCAACAGAGTAAAGAGACAACCTATGGAATAGGAGAAAATATTTGCAAACTATTCATCTGATAAAAGGCTACTATCTAATAATATACACAGCAAGAAACCAATAATTTAAAAATAGATAAAGGACCTAAAGAGACATTCCTCAAAAGAAGACATACTATGGCCAAAAGGCACATGAAAAAATGTTTAAAATCACTGATCATCGGAGAAATAAGTACAAGTGAGAATCACAATTAGATATCATCTCACACATGTTTGGAATGGCTTATCTCAAAAAGACAAAAATGCCAAGTCCTGGTGAGAATGTGGAGAAAAAGGAACCCTGGGATGCTGTTCATGTGAATATAATCAGAACAGGTATTTTGGTAAACAGTATGGAGATTCCTCAGGACATTAAAAATAGATGTGCCAAAAAAAAAAAAAAATTGGGGCTGGGGATTTAGCTCAGTGATTAGAGTGCTTGCCTTGTAAGCACAAGGGCCTGAGTTCGATCCCCGGCACAACAACAACAACAAAAAAAAAAATAGATGTGCTACATAATCCAGTAATCCCACTTCTAAGTGTATACCCAAAGGAAAAGAAATCAGTATGTCTGAGAGATACCTATATTCCCCTGTTCACTGCAGCTTTATTCATAACAGCCAAGATATGAAAACAACCAATATGTCTACAAATGGACGAAGAGATAAAGGAAATGTGGTATACGTACACAATGGAGTACCTATCCAGCCTCAGAGAAGGAGATCCTGTCATTTGCCACAACATGGAAGATGTGGTGGACATTACACAAAGTGAAATAAACCAGGCATGAAAAGATAAAAACTGTATGATCCCACCTGACCACGGTATCTTAAAGAGATGAATCCATCTAGGCAGAGAGTAGAATAGTGGCTACAAGGCTAGGAGAGTGGTAGGGAAGGGTGGTGGAGACATGTGGGTCAAATGGCACAGTTTCAGTTAGACAGGAGCAAGTTCTGGAGATCTAACATATAGCATGGCAACTAATTAATAATAACATATTGTATGCTTGCAAAGTTGCCAAGTAGATTTTAAATATTCTCACTATAAAAAAAAGCGAGATGATGGATATGTTAATTGGCTTGATTTAATCATTCCACATTGTGTGTTTAGGGTGTGGGGGTGTGTGTGTGTGTGTGTATCCCATTATATTCCACAAATAAATATATATTTTTTGTCAATTAAAAATTAATGATATTCCAAGATGTCTCATTCCACATGACTAGTTTAAGAACAATAAAAATTTCTGGGCTACATTTTTATCATTTGAGGGAAACTGAAAATGAGAACCTCTTGACCTGGCTTGTCACTCAGTGGTCTAGCACTGCCTATTGTACACTAAGCCCTGGGTTTGATGCTTAACATGGATATAAGGAAAGAAAGATGGGAAGCGGGGAGAAAACCTTTTCTTGTTCTCTCCATCACAGATACAGCCTGCCCTTCCAAAAAGTACCCTCTTGCACACAAAATCAAGTGTCTGCAGGCTGCTGCACAAAGTGACCTCATAAAACCATTTGGTTTGTTCTCCTGTTGATCCTTTCATGTCTTTCCCTAGGTCTCAAAACTATTTCAGCATAAAACTATCACGATAAAAGAACTTTAAAAAAATCACTGAAGCCAGGTATGGTAGTGTGTGCCTGTGATCAGAGATACTAGAGAGGCTGAGGCAGGAGGCGCCCATAAGTTTGAGGCCAGCCAAGGCAAGGCAGTAAGACTCCGTCTCATAAAATAAATAAACGAGTAAAAATTAGTGAGGCATGGCATAAGTAATACAACTAAAATGGAAATAAATGGAGAAAGACATAGAAAAGAAGCCAAAGGAAATTGAAATAAAGTTAATTTTTTAAAGTAGATTGAAACATAGCCATAATAAGCTAAAAATCTCCCCTGGAAACCATGGAATCAAGGTTATACTTCAAAAATGATTTTGAAAAACTAGGACATAACAGTAATAGTAATGGTAATTATTGAGCTAGTCTTATGCTCATGACATAAATCAGGTATCTTACTTAATCCTCAACAAAGCAAAATATGTAAATTACGTCCAATTTACGAATGAGAAACTGGGTGTCAGAAATCAAATTACTTGGCCAAGGATAAAATTTTGGTTGGGGGGGGTGGGCAGAAAACAGACTGGGAGAGAAGAATTGATGTCTACTATTCCCTTTAAAGGGGAACACTGAATCACTTCCATCACCATACCTAAACAGGAAAATCCAAATCACTAGAGGTTTATTAAAATAACAATGGCTGGTGCCGGGCACCACGCTCAGGAACTCTGATTCAGTAAATTCAAGGTAAGGTCCAAAAGTCTGCATTTCTAATGACCCCCTAGGTAAACATGCTGGTGCTAATCCAAGGCCACACTTATTGAGGCCCACTACTTTACACCAACCAAAATGAGACATAACAAACATTTAGAGGTTGAACAAAAGGAAGATGAGTTTGTGTTCAACTGAGCCTAATTCCAGCGTCTAAATTTTCAAATTACAGTCAGATCTGTGTGCTACCTAGTATACACACAGGTTCCACAACTGAGTTCAACCAATTGCATCTCAGAAATACTTTTTTAAAAATCTTTCTGTACTAAGGAGGTACAGGCTTCTTTTTCTTGTCATTATTCCCTAAATATGTAATAACTATTTATATGGCACTTAACATCATACTAAGTGTTATAAATAATCTGGAAATGATTTAAGTGTACAACAGGATATGCATGAGTTATGTGCAAAGGTTATGAGGGTTTATACAAGGGACTTGAACACTCTTGGATTTTGCACCCACAGGGGCCGCAGGACCAACCTCCCACAGGTACGAAGGAATGACTATACTTGACTTATAATATACATTCTGAAGAGCCACTGTTCTGTGAAGTCACTGTGGGATACAGTACTTAATTTTCAATCTAAGATCAATTCTGTAACATTGTTTATGTCTATTGCCTTTTCTTTTGTTTAAGAAAAGGTCTCACCATGCAATTCAGGCTGGCCTTGAACTATATAGCCTACACTAGCCTCAAATTCATGGCAATCCTCCTGCCTCAGCCTCCCAAATGCTGGGATTATAGGCGTGTGCCACCACTCTTGGCCCACAGCAATCCCAAGAACCATCTCTCTTTACTTGTGTCTTCCAAAACTACAAACTGCGTTGTAATTATTTGTTCTTATATTTGATCATTTAATAATTCGTTAAAACAATAGGAGGACAAAATTTTCTACTTTTCTCCTCCATCTCCATACTTTAAAGGCCTTGAACATTCAGATACATAAAAACATCATAAATAGAACACTAACCATTTAAAAAACACTAGTATATTCATGTGGATGGAGGCGAACTCAGATCTTTTGAATACTCAAATCTGATCCAGGAATATTACCATTTGTTCTTATCTCTCTAGAAGATACTGATCTGGAAAAACGTTCTCCGGAAAAGAAAATGCAGCATTCATTTCATAGCATCTGTTCTTTTCAAAGCTCATTAACTTCTCAACATCTCTATAAAATCCCCTCAGTAAGACAAACAGCCCCAGAGTGAGAGGAGACTCACCCCGGCCCATCTCAATACCAATCATACCAGTGACCTTCATACCAATATGTAATCACTTGGACAATTACTGCAGATCTGTTCATTGAAATACATTCTAGTAGAGGCTCTGCCAGACGCATTCAGGAGAGATTTGAAAGGCAGAAGTAAACACACTAGGGTGGGACTGAGCTTCTGATGTTGACTTCTCAATATTCAGTCCTCAGCTTCAAGGTGAAGAGACAACACTTGCACCAATTAGCGAGCGAGTGGGAAGGACTGCAGAGAGGGTCCCAAAGCCTGCTGCCGTGATAAGGACAAGCTGCTGGAAAGTTCAGCTTCCTGATACAGCAGAGAGAGTAGTTCCCCAGGCTGGCGAGTTCTACAGGTTTATCCTGAGAGTTACTCCTAGAAAGTCAATCCTTCCCTTTCAGCCCTTCCAAGATACATTAAGCACTTAATTCCCTACATGAAATCCCTTCCTGCTAAAACTAGCTAGTCCATGCTAGATTGGGAGAATCCAGAAATATATACCACTAAACAAAAAAGAATGATTCATGTCTTATCATTATAAAAGCTATGCCACAGCAAAGGAACTGATTAGAATCTACCACAACAGAAGAAACAACTGGGAAGATCTGGATTCCACTCCAGACTCTTCCATCAACCTTTATTAAACAAAAATGTGGGGTTGGGGATTTAGTTCAGTGGCAGAGCGCTTGCCTGACAAGCTCAAGGCCCTGAGTTGGATGTTCCAGGACCCCCAAAAAAGAATGTAAGAACTGCTGGGTGAATTTTAAAACTAAATCCAGGTAACTTATCCCTTCTCTGGTCCTATTTGCCAGATAAGATGTGTTCAACTTTCTTAAATCATCATCAATTAAAGCCTGTTTTAGGGATGCATGTTGAAAGATTATCAATCTCAGATTCATTATCTGAAAATAGCAGACCTATCAAAGAAAGAATTATAGATAAAGAACACTATGATATTCAAAACAGGGGCCAAAGCAAAACAAAGCACTTGAAATATGTCAAGTGCAACTGCAGAATTGCATTTTATTATTTTAATACATTTAAATTTTAATTTTTAAAAATATAACCAATTCAACTCCTACAAAACCCTTGATTGTATTTGGAATAACCCAAGCAAAATGAATCTACATTTTCCAACAATACAATTTATGGAATCTAAATACATACCAGATTTAGAAGATTTAGTACAAAAAAATATAAAATACCTACTTATATGAGTACATGCTAAAATGATAATATTTTGGATATACTATATTAAATAAATTATATTGTTACAAGTAACTTTGTTTCTACTTTTTTAAATACAGCTACTAGGAAATTTAGAATTACAAATATGTCTTGCATTGTATTTGCACTGGACAGTCATCTTCAAGGTAACACAATTAACTAACAATACTCCTGACCTATGATTGAACAAACTGAAAAGGATACAAAGAAGAAGTTAATTTTCTATGAAATAGCGAAGTAGGCAAAGCATGAGGAAATGTAATCTTGTGGTTAGAACAAAAGAATTCTTTCCTCTAGCTCTATCTACCCTTTTGCTCACTCCTAAATTGAAAACCAAGTTAGGGACACACAGGTGAAACCAAACAGGTCAGGATAACAAGTAAATGTGTGAATGACCCCAGCCTGCTACCTGCATGGAGACAGGCACAGGGAAGGTGCTACCCTTCCTTCTCTCTGAGGAAAAGGCAGGCACCGGATGAACTCAGATGCTAAAACGCAGGCCCAAGGTAGTGTTTTGTAAGTGCAACTAATTAAATCTCACCAGACTTACATGAGGTAAACAGGGAGCAATGAGGTCCTGTCCCGTTATACTAATGAGGCCCATTAAAGAAAGACAGCCCTAACTTGGTCACCATAGCAAGACCCAAGAGCTCTGGCTTGGTTGCCAGTCTCACAGTACACAAAGCTTACCCATCTCACTCATTCACACACACACAGAGTCATCACGGTCATAAATACAAATGTTACACATTTGCCTCCGTGCCATTAATAACTATTAACGCCTTACAAAAAAGTAATAAAAAGGTCAAAATCTCTTCTCTCCATCTACGGAAATTAATCATACTCAATCCCATTGCTATAACAAGACTGACAAGATGTACCTAACACTTTGCATGTTAGTTAACATGACTTTTTTTTCTTTAAGCTCAATTTGGACCTCAAAGCCAATCTTTTGAAAAATACCCTTCCATGGGCATCCTCCAAGTGCTTTTAGTCCCAGATAAATTCAAATTAAGACCACCACTGGAGAGACAAGAATTCAATAAAACAAGTCCTTGGACAGCTTTTTAACCCATTTACTTTGAGCAATTTTATCCAGAACCTGCACACTCTGTGTGCAATGGAGACTCCTGGACAAAACTAAAGCTGCTATCAAAAAGCAACCAGCAATAGAATGACTTGAAACATAGTTTTCCTTTCAGAAAGGCAAAATTTAGCCATGCTTCAATTACACACTCCTCCTCAAACATGCCGACAGGATAAGCCTTGAAATAGAATCATCCATATTCATTTTTACGATCAATATTTACAGTAAAATATTTACTATACTGACTATAGACAGACCTTTTGTCCTTATTCCCTAAACAGTACAGAATAGTAACTACTCATAAAGCATTTATACCGTATTAGGTATTGTAAGGAATCTAGAGCTAATTTAAAGTATGTGGGGGGATGTGTGTACATTGTAGGGAAATACTATACCACCTTATAAAGGGAGCATGAGCATCCTCAGGTTTTTACATCCAGGGGTCTGGGACCAACTCCCACAGATTTTAAGAGACAACTGTATTGCAAAGGATCAATACAAGCTAAGCTACATTCCATTTGTTAATTTACACAGGGGGATATTGCCAATTCCAATTCAAGATTGCCATGGATACACCCAATTCTTCTAGTGCTTCTTTAAATTCAGCTTACCAATGGATTTATTTATGGTTCAGAGTTGATGAGCAAACCTTTCAAGGTCACATTTCTTTTTGCAAGATGGATGAACTCAATCTGACCTAAATATAATAAACCACAACACTTCAAACTATTTCTTAAATTCCTTGATACAACAGTAAAAGGCCTAGGTTAATGTTTACCTTAACATTATCAAAGTGATGTGGGAGAGGGGAAAGATTTTTAAGCAAAGGAATTATATAAACAAAATTAAAGACGTGTTAAACAAATTCTTTTCATTCTCTTTAGAAGGTTCATTTACATACTGACAATGTAAACAGCAGCCACAGTAGTGTTCAGATCTGCTAATTACAAAACATTTTTCTTTTCATTAAATCAGGATTTCTTAGAGGCCACTTTAATGATTAAAGGGCAATCTAAACCTCCCTTAATCACATTGGAAATTTACTTGAATTTTTTTACAAATAAAAGACACTATGGAATTCTTAAACTCTTGGAGTAATTGACTCCAATTCTGAACAGCCTAAACAGCAGGTCTGAAACAGGAATGGGAAACAAAGACAATGATTAAAATACTCAAGGAGTTAGGGTCCAGCAGCTAACAAAGACTGGATTGAAGAGGATTTTATCACAGTTGCTACAGTACCTTAGTGATTTCCCATCCACCGTACAGGAAACACTGTGCAATTCTAACAGGTACCAGAGAAACACTTAATGTTCAACATTTCTTCACAGAGCTAGCTTTTCAATTTGGTAGGAAAAATAGCATTACCTTTCACCATTTCTCCAAATGATAACAACAAAAAGGCATATGAAGCTCTATATTACTACTTAAGGAGATTAACCCTCCCTCCAGATTGAAAATGTCTCAATTTCTTTTTTCCTTTCTCTTTTTTTTTTTTTCTCTCTTTGTTTTTTTGAGACTGGGTCTTGCTATGTAGTTCAGGCTGGACTTGAACTCACTATGTAGCCCAGGCTGGCCTCAAACTTGAGGCAACCCCCCTGCCTCAGCCTCCCAAGTGCTGGGATTACAGGGAGGTACCACGAAGCCTGGCTTAGCCTCTCATTTTTAAAACAACAGAACAAATTCCTATCTCTCTCAACCCAACTGCAATAAAAAAAAAATTAATTAAAAATTATATTAATTCCAATTATTTTTCCTCACAAAACAAAATAAACCCAAAATATTCAATTAATATGCTGTACTTTTAGAGCAGTTTTAGGTTTCAGTAAAGTTGAGCAAAAAGTAGAATCCCCATATATCCGGTTCCCCTGCCACCTCAGCTCTCATTTTCCATTATTAACATCTTCTACCAGTATGTTTGTTATAATTGATAAACTGTACTGACACATTAACTAAAGTTCATGCTGGATTTACATTAGAGTTCCAGGTTTTGTACACTTCCGTAGATTTTGACAAGTGCATAATGACATGTATCCACCCATATCCATGACGGTATCACACAGAATAGTTTGGCGGCCCTGAAAATCCCTTGTGCTCCACCAGTTATGCCTCAACACTTGAGACCCTCACCTCTTCTTCCCATGCTCTGGCAACCACTCATCTTTTTCCTGTCATGCAGCTGAAATCATGCAGTATATAGGCTTTTACAGTTTGTTCCTTTCCCTCAGCAATACGCATTTAGGGCTATTCCATGTCTTTTTGTGGTTTGACAGCTCCTTTCTCTTTACTGCTGAATAATATTCCATTCTCTGGATGTACCACAGTTTATCCTTCCACTTATTAAAGATTAGCTTGGCTGCCAGAAATTCTTTGGCAATTATAAATAAAGCTGTTAGAAACATTCATGCACAGGTTTTTGTGTAGACAGCTTCCAATTCACTTGAATAAATAGTACTTAAGAGCACAATTTCTAGAGTATGTAATGTAGTAATCTGCTCAAGCTCCCAAAACAAAATAGCATGGATTGGGCAGTTTAAACAACAGAAACTTCTCACAGACTCAGACTCTGGGAAGTCCAAGATCAAGGTACCAGCTGATCCACTTTCTGGCAAAGGCCTACACTTCCTGGCTGGTAGATAACCACCTTCTCATTGTGTCCTCTAATAGCACAAATGGGGAGCCTCTCTGCTGTCTTTTTTTAACCTTAATTTGTTTTTATATTGATTAAAATTGTATACACTTACCACATACAACAACATGCTGTCTCTTCTCATAAGGAGGACACTGTTCTACCATATCAGGGGCCCACTCTTATGACCTCATTTAACCTTAATTATCACCACAGAGGCTCTATGTACAAGTACAATCACTCTGGGAGTTGGGGCCTCAACACAGGAACTTGGAAAGAACGGAAACAATCAATCCATAACATATGATAAGAGTATGTTTAGTTTTGTAAGAAACTGCTAAAGTGCCTGTATCGTTGTGTGTTCCCACTAGTTGATGAATGAGGGCTCTTATTGATCCACAGCCTTACGACATCTGGCACTGTCAGTGTTTTAGATCTTAGCCATCCTAATAGGTGTGTGTAGTGGTGCCTCGTTAGTGTTGTTTTTCTCGTCTGCAATTCTCTAATGACATATGACACTGAGTATGCTTTCATATCCTTACATGACATATGTACATCCTCTTCAGTGAAGTATCTGCAAGATGTCCTTCCTCAATGTTCTCAACTGCGCTCCCAGCGTGGTTCCATCGCCAGGCTGGGGTGGGATCACCTGTGCAGCCTGACAGACATGCAGAAGACCAGGCCCTGTCCACTACTAATGAAGTAGATTTTTCTAACACACTAAGGTTAGGAAACATTAAATGGCTATAACTGAGAGAAAGAAAGTGAGTGAGAATTGCAAGGGTCAGCCTCACTCACTGGATTGATTAGAGATCTGCAACCATTATCTTTTCCTTATGGCTGATGACTTTTTATCAGTCTTTATAAAATTAAAAGTATAATATAAATATGCACTACTATAATCAGGAGGGCAAGGTCACTCAGCACTTAGTGATTTTAAAAGAAGACACAGAATTGAGGAGTCTGCCCCAATCCCAAATGTTATAGCACTAACTCCCTATATAAGCCCTGGAATATCACTGAGGGTGGAGGGGGAGTAATTCCATTCCTTAAAGTAAACTAAACTAACATGGCAAGAAAAGAAAGAGACAGAAGTTGGGCATGCAGCTGGAAGCTGAGATAAGCAAAATACCGTGGAAGCAAATTATTCAAAGTATGACAAGTCACAAATCAAAGTCAAATTTAAAGCCCTTAAATCACCTTAGATCAGTTTTTTTTTGTTTTGTTTTGTTTTTTTACTTCTTTCTTTCCAAGAATGGCAAGGAGAGGCAAGAGGGAACAGCAGAGAAATAGTGGGACTTGCTGGTTTGGAGAGGGAGATTTCCATTCATGTAGGTGGGACAAGGCAGGAGGTAGGGAAAAGTAGACCAGAAGAGTAAAATACAAAAGAATTATTTCTAGCATAATAATCTATTTTTCTTATTTACCTTCTACACATTTAATTTTGATTTTAAAAATAGCTTGAAATGAAACCTCCAATTTATTTTTAAACCAAAAGCATTATTCTTTTTTAAGATCTAATAAATTTCCTTCGAATTTTCTAGGTAGTAGCAGCCAATTCTTTGATAAGTACGAAATTAAAGGCATGATTCTACAATTTAAAACAATGTGAGTATACTAATTTCCTTTAGTTTTAAAAATGAAAGCTGATGTTTTAATTATTGCATATTTCCAACAAATAGGCAGAGAAAACAATTTCCCCAGTCAGTTCATATCTGCCAAGGCAACTTTCAAAAACACCAATAAGACACAAATCATAAAAACTGTCTCCTTCATGGCTAAAATTTAAGTTATAATCAACTTTAAATCAGACTACTTAGTCAAAACTTAATTCTTTTACTAACGGCAATAGTAATAAATTTTTTTAGTAATAAATTTTTAAACCACTGATTTATTAGCATTTTATCATTTACAACACATCATATAATCTCCTTTTTGCTCACTTCTATTACCACTAGTCTGTAAATTAAGTGGGGGAAGCTAATCTGCCTTTTCTCATTTAACAGATAAGAAAGTAGACTCCTGGAGGTTCTGCTTGGCCATTAGCACACTGGATAGCCAGAATTCAAATCCAGGAGTCCCACCTCCACAACACAGCAGGAGCCCCCTACTTTTGCTACTTCACAATAATGCCTAAATTATAGGAGACAAAGGGGGGAAATCCCCATATTAATCACTAAAAGAAAAAACTCCACTGTGTGGCTTTAGCATACACTGGAAAATCTCACTTTTAAAAGGAGGAAGAATTATTTGAGGACTAGGTAGGGTATTCTCAAGCTTTGGATCGCTTCAGTTCCTACTATGATGGCAATAGTATACCAGGCCATGGTGTTAACTGATGACTTCCAGGCAGCCCAGAAGGGTACAAAATCTACCTGCCAGGAGAAGCCACTCTGAATACTGAATGACCATTTACAAAGTTATCTTTGTCGGTTACTAGAAGCTGGAAAACCTTTTTCCACCTTTCCCTTCACCGACCCACTCTTGATTTTTTTTTGGGGGGTGGTGCTGGGTGCTAAGGATCTAACTCAGTCAGGGCCTCGCACTTTCTAGGCACGCACTCTACACTGAGCTAAATCCCCAACACTCACCAACCCACTCTTAACAGTAAGACAGCTACAGTCGTATCCACTGCTAACCTTCTAAACAGCCAAGATACCAGGGTATATGAAAACATCAGTCATGCCTTTCTAGGAGTCATGAGGCTTTTTAGATTAGTGCTAAATAAACAGAGAGCGCCTATACACACTGCCATGCTGGCACTTTTTTAAAAGAATATAAGGCACACATAATCACATTAGCCACCCCTCTTCCCCCCTCAACCAAAAAGTATTTGTTTCAGAGTAATACATCATAATTCCAACATTTCAAAGTTCTGAATTTCAGGGCTTTAAAACTTTGTTCTTCAAATCCAAATAACTTTCAAATAATGTTAACATTTTAGTAAATAAACGTGGTGGCATGTAAACTTACTGGAACCTTTTTAAACTCTTGTTCATTGCTCCCTCTAATTTACTCAGTAGGATTTTTCCTGACTACAGGCTTGAGACCACCAGAGACGACCAGGGAGCTGCCCCTACTCTACCTTAGGTAGGGATGCTCCCAGTAGAATGCTTTTTGAGATACAGATTGACAGCTTTCACTCTCAAAAAGCTCCAAATCAATCACCCTCTTCAGTGACCAGGATGCAGCACTTGTAATGTAACAAACTCCACTGGCTGATATTCTGAGACTTGTGTCCAGTAAACACTTCCACAGAAAAACCGCGGCTGAGGCCCAAGGACAAACGTAAGAACAGACCCTTAAAAACCACCTGTGTGGACTGGGAATTTGGCTCAGTGGTACAGTACATGTCTATTACATGCGAGACGCTAGGTTCATCCCCAGAACCGAAACAGCAACAACCCCTGAGTGCTAGAGGCCCATCCAAAGGGAAACAAGGGTCTGTCTGGGATACAGTTCAGTGGCAGAGTGCTTACCTAGCACACACAGGCCCTGGGTTCTACCCACAGTGCCGGGTGAGGAGGGAGGGGATTGCTAGAGTGAGGACCAAGGAAACGTCAGACCAAAGGGGACAATGTGTGCAAAGGCAGGGAGTCACAAATATTTGGAAAACAAAGAATCATCTGAAAATTATCCAATTTACATCGAACCTGTGAACTCATCCCTAGGGGAGCATCTTGTATGTGAAATTTTTTCACAGAAAAAGGATGCTGAAAGAAAAGGTATTGAGGCAAAAGAGCAAATGACTGGATGTATTTTTTTTTAAATTATGTGGCAACAACATGAAGGAGATTTTCTAAAAAGAGATGAGACTAAATGCAGAAAAGGAGTTCTCAATGGTAAAAAGAAAAGAACAATGAAGAGATGGTAAAGAAACTGAATAGGACTTGGTGAGCCAATAATTTCTATAGCATATTTTCATTTGAGAGTGAAACTGAGTAAGACTTACACAAGGAAAAAAGAAATCTGGTGCAGTAGTGCACACCTGTAACCCCAGCACTTGGAAGGCTGAGGCAGGAGGATCACAAGTTAGAGGGTAGCCTGGGCTACGCAGTGAGACCCTTGTCACAAAAGGAAGATGTGGGGGCTGAGCATGTAGCTCAGAGGTAGAGCACCTCTGGACTCAATCTCCAGTACTATAAAAACAAACAAAAGCAAAATCATACGGCGTTGTATGCATGCTAAATGTACATCTCAATAATTTAAAATAGAAGATGAGAAATTGGATTTTTATCCTCACAACCCATCCTTTCTGAACTCTATCATTTGGCTACTTTTTACCCACACCCCTCCTCTACCTTATATGTAGCTTTAGACACAAACTAGAATTATCTGTTTAACTACATATGTTAGTTTGCTAAGGCTAAGACTGGGTGGCTTAAACCACGGAAATTTACTCTGTCACCATCTGGAGGCCGAAGGACCAAGACCGAGACAGTGCAGGGCTGATTTCCTGAGGTTTCTCCTTAGACTGTACATGACTGACCTTTCTGTGCATTCACCTAGTCTTGTCTTTGTGTACCTGTGTCCTAATCTCTTTGTCTTATAAGGATACTATCCATATTGGATTAAGGCCGAGAACTTCACTTATCTCTTTGAAGATTCTACCTCAAAAAAAATCTCCAAATATAGCCATATACTTAGAGCTTAAAAATATAATTTGGGAAATTCAGCCATGACACTATAGTTTTATACGGTTTTTTAAATTTAAAGTAAACTTTACTCAGAAAAACCTGAAATTTTCCTTAATAAATTCTCAAACAACAGCCAAAAAACCTACTTAGGACTAGCCAGGCCTCCCCTAGAATTTAAGTTCACTTCAGCCAGAAGGTTACCAGAAGGTCTGTTCCATCATTCCAAGACCAACAATCAGCTCTAAAACTATCCTGGGAATTTTAAGTCACTCCCTAAGGGCAACAAAATTTCAGACAAGTTGCTTTCACACCCATCACTGATGATAAAACCAAAGAAGCAATGAAAAGAGAAGGGGGTAGGAGGTTTATACAGTTACATTCCAACACTTGCTTCCCAAGCTGTTAAGCGTATGATGGCATTCTTGATGTCTATGTCCAGAATTTAATAGAAGTTCACAAAGTTTTCCTAAACTGTAGCTAAATTTACAGAAGCAGATATTTCTTCTCCAGCAGGATGACTCTTCAGAATCCATAAGCATATTTAAAACCAAAACCCAAGGGCTTCAGGGGTGTAAATTTAAAAGACTATCACATTTAACTAAAATCAGTTTTTCTTTCCCTAGAATTACCTTCTGACTTTTTCCTCAGGTCTCAACAATTAAAAATTATTGGAGAAATTAAGTTATGAACAGAATTTTATATTACCATATATCTCACTACATTACCATAAAATCAGGCACAGAAAACATTTGCTATAAGCTGTGTCAAAAACTACATGTTAATGGAGAAAAATGAAGGCAGAAAATAGTTCTTTTATCTATCCTTATAAATGCTAAATGTTATTGAACTAGGAAAATGACCAGTATGCAATTCCAATAAATTAGCAAACTGATGTCCATCAATAAAGGATCAGAGTAGATGCTAAAACCATTAAAGTCTGTGCAATCTGATGTGTAAAAGACACAAAGTACCATCACAGCAGTCACTCTGTAACTGCAAAGGGAAGAGTGCACCTTTAAAATGGCATTTGCCACTTCAGCCAACTGATAAAACTCAGTATCTCTACTATTGGAATAATCAACCCTAGGTGCCCCCTGATAACAAGTGACACAAGAAGTACCCACAAAACTTTCTTGCTGGGGTTGAGGATTTAGCTCAAGTGGTATAGCACCTGCACAAGTGCAAGGCCCCAAGTTTGATCGCCAGCACCAAAAAAATAAAACTTTCTTGCTAAAAATATTTAACCAAAATTGAACAAAGCTTGTAGGTCTAACTCCAATTCACAAGGAATACAAGGGACATACAATTCAAGCAAAATTACCCAACAAGGAAATGATCGTACAAATTCAGACTGAAGGGATGCCTATGAAATAGCTAGGCTACCCCCTTTAAAAATGTCAAGGGGGAAAAAAAGGAAATAGGAATAAATGTCTTAGATCAAAGGATATGAAAAAGACAGAGCACCTAAAAGCTAATCTTAAATTGTGGATGTGATCGTGGTTTTGTGGTTTCCTAAGAAAATATTATTAGTTTTAAGAGATCGATTGTAAATGTTTAGGGGCAACTTACTTTCAGTGGATTAGGGAATAGGAACATAAAGAGATAGAACGCATAGAGCAAAGCATTAACTTTTAGTGAATCTAGGCATTTATTGTACTGTTTTGCAACATTATAGGTTTTAAATTCTTCAAAATAAAGTTGATGGGGTTGTTATGGAAATTTAAAAAAAAAAAAGGTGTAGAGATTGCTGAAGATTAAAGACTTGTAAGAAACTTTACAGAATCCTGCAGGGCAGGGGCAAAAAGGATTCCTAGGGAGCAATAGGATGTTTAAATAAGCCTGGCATTATGTGATAGTAGGAACAAACTGATCATTTGTTTCCTGTATGTAAATGGTAATACTATTTTATAAAATAACACTTAGGAGATGCACTCCAAGGGGTCAAATTTGCTGATGGCAACTCACTTTGAAACAATATATATATAATTCAAATACGGTTATATGTTAAGAAACGGAGAATATTAACATTTGCCACATTATTCTGTCCACATATATTTCTATGTATTAATAGCCATAATTCTATGTTAATTTTATGTAAAAAGTGCTACCAGATTTTTTCCTCTACTTCCCATCTCTTGCAAAATTATATATATCATCTGAATTCTACTATTTACAAAAGCCCTGAAGATATATCTATTTCCCTATTCCAGATCTGTCCAATAAACCAGCCACCAGCTACGTGTGATTACTGTGTGCTTAAATGTGGCTAATGACTAAGGAACTGAATTTTACATTTTATTCAATTTTAAATAATTTAAATTTAAATAGCCACATATGTCTAGTGACTATTATTTTGGACAGTGCCACTATACAGTAGAAATAAAACTAGATATAAAAGACAATATAATTTGTAAGTTTAAATTAAAGACAGACCTAAGGAATGATCATTTTATAAACTTTTATTACCAGCTAATTCTAAATCAGGAATTGCCTCCTTTGGCCTTTCTTATAACACTTTTTTCTTTACTGCAAAATAATAGGTCCTTAATGGAAAGCTTGCAGAAAGAAACTAATGGCTTTAAACCTACCCCCAAATCAATAAAACTACCAGAAAATTATTGCATTTAATCAAATGTATAGAAATGATCTGACTTAAGATATCATAGTTGTCAAGAGTGGAAAATAGTGGTCTCCTTGTAGGATTCATGGAAAATAAGAAGCTCCTTTAGAAAATCAAAAGTACGGCTTCAGTGCAGGTGTGATAGTGCATGTCTAGCATCCCTGCTACTCAGGAGGCTAAAGTGGGAGAACCATTTGCGCCCAGGGGTTTGAGACCAGCCTGAGCAAGATCGTGTCTCAAACACACTCACATACACATCCCACATGCGCACAAACACACTCAGTGAGATTAGAAAACACGATGAATGTTTTAAAAAATTAAATGTATTACAGTAAAAGATACTTTGATATTAAACACTCTTCGAAATACTTCCCCTTGATTCAAGCAGTTTATCCCATCATTCTTACCACTTTCTAAAACAGTTTTGGAAGTCTTCTTTCATGAATATCTTCAGTTGTGCTGTTGTGGCTGCCTCCCTGTCCTGAAGGATTAAAATGTTTTACCTTAGTGGGTCATTCCGACTTTGGGGAAGAGCCAGAAGTCACATGGTGTGAGATCCGGTGAAGAAGGTGGATGAGGACACAGAGTAATGTTTTCATGATCCTGCCTTTGCACTGGACGGCCCTTGGTAGCACCATTCACCACATCTTTTGTCACACCTCATGAAGACTTTCATGAAAAAGAACTTCTAAAACTGCTTCAGAACATGGCAAGAACAATGGGGTAAGTGTATCCAATGCAAGAGAGAGTACTTGAGGGGGATCAATGGCAAGGTGTCTTTAACTAAATTTTGATTAAACTTCTTAAACATTCATCATGTATTTTGATCTCCCCTGTGTCTGTATACACACACATGTATTTACAAAAGGTTTTTTTTTTTGTTTTTTTTTTTTTTTTTTGTAGTGCCGGGGATCGAACTCAGGGCCTTGTGCTTGCAAGGCAAGCACTCTAATCACTGAGCTAAATCCCCAGCCCCTACAAAAGGTTTTTTAAACCCACCCAAGACTACTACTTAGCACTGCTGCTCTCTAGCACTATAATCAGTTCCTACTAAGCACTGCAGCTATCTACTACTATCATCAGTTACCTGCCTTTGACTTTGACTAAGCTGCTTAAATCCTGTGTCTCAGGCTTCACCAAATATTTCACTACATTACCATAAAGTCAGACATAGAAAACATTTGCTATAAGCTGTGCCAAAAACAAAACTTTAACAATTTAAGGAACTATGTGTTTTTCTAAGTGGATACGCCAGCAGTGTGTAAGGTGTCTGATTTCCCTCTATCTTTATCAATGCTTGTTATCTGATACTATAGCCATCCTTGTGGGTATGGGCTGTTTTCTCACTGTGATTTTTGATTTGCAATTCTCTAATGAAGATGGTGGGCATCTTTCACACACTTATTATCCATTTGCATATCCTTACCTTTTTAAATGACTTGTTATCTTATTGAGTTATAAAAGTTTTTATACTAAAAGAATTTTACACATGTATTCTAAATACAAGTCCACTGAGAGATATATGATTTGAGAATGTTTTCCCATGCTGAGTTTTCTTTTCACTTTCTTGGGAGTGTTATTTTAAACAGGATTTTTAGAGACAGGATCTTGTAATGTAGTTCAAGCTGGCCTTGAAATCATTATATATCCCAGACTGGCCCTAAATTCATGGTGATCCTCCTGCCTCTGCCTCCCAAGTACTGGGATTACCGACATGTACCACAACAACTGGCAAAATGTTTTAATTTTAATAGAATACATTTTATCTGGTTTGTCTTCTGTAGCTGCTTTTGGTATACCAAAAAATCAACTGGTAAGACCAAGGTCATGAAAATTAATCCCTGTATTTTCTTTTAAAAGTTCTATACTTACAGCTTTTATACTTAGGTCTTCAATTTGTTCTAAGTTAGGTTTTGTATTTGATGTGAGATAAGGGTCCAGCTTCATTATTCTGCATGTCAAAATCCAGTTCTCCTAGAATATTTTGTTAAATAAACAAAACTATGATTTCCCTTGAGATTCCTTGTTAACCAGAGATACACAGGTTTATTTCTGGATCCTCAATTCTACTCCACTGACCTATGTGCCTAGTCCTACATCAGCACCACACTGTTTTGATTACTGTAATTTTTAAGTAAGTTTTGAAATTGGAAGTTTTGGATTCTCTATCTTTGTTGCTTTTTTCAAAGATTGTTTTCACTATTCTGGGACTGTTTCAATTATATTCTAACTTTAAATCAGCTTATCAATTTTTAGGAAGAAGTCAGTTAGGATTCTGATAGGGATTACATTGAACCTGTAATGATCTGGGAGTACTGCCATCTTAACAATATTAACTCCCCACCTCTGAACATAAAATGTTTTGTTATTTATTTAAATTTTAAAAAAATTTTTAACAATGTTTTGTAGTTTCAAAGCATAAATCTGCTCTTGCTTTGTTAAATACATTATATTCCTAAGCATTTCTTTTCCTATACTATTACAGTAAAAGGAACTATTTTCTTAATATTATTCTCATATTGTTCACTGCAAAAAAGTACAAAAATTTTATTTATTTTTATATATTGGTCTTGTGTCCTTCACCTTATCAAACTCATTTATTATAGGGGTGGTACTGGTAATTCATACGGACCACATGACTGATGAGGTAATTCTTGCACAGTACTCTGTACTCATCCCAGCACATAGTAGGTGTTAAAACTACCTTTTACTACCAGAATATTTTTATATGTCAAGTGTCTTATGAAGGTATTTTCCTATGAAACATTTATTTAGTCAACACTTCAAGTGCAAAAGTGTGACATATAGTAATTTTTTTTTAAATCCAGTCCATAAGAAACTACAAGTCTTAGAATAAAAATAGATCTTCTTTGTCCTCCAAGTGATGTATATACATTTCACATGTTTTCCTTTATGACAAAATTGCCTTCAAATATTCTTTAAGAGTCTCATAAATTCATCTACTTTTGAGAGCAACAAATGAAGTCAGTTTTCCTTATTCTTTCAGTGTATTACTAGACTCTACCATACCTTTTTTGAACACAGGTAACAGAGTGATGCTACTGTACTCTCTAACCAATATGGCAGGAAGTTTTAGTGTCTCATAATCACCATCTTTGGTTTTTCTTTCTCTGAAGCCTACTTCGTGCTTTTGAATTTCCAGAGAAGAAAATAAAGAAAAATGGAGAACCAAGGGAGGGAGGGACTATAATAGGTAAGGTTCCTACAATATTGTAGTCACCAGTCCTCCTATTCTACATTGCTAACATTTTTTAATGAAAACAATTTCATTCCAAACCAATCTTTAGTCTTAGACATCTGTTTAGTACTCTAAAGCACCATTTAAAAAAACCAACCAGTGTCTTACTTCTCTTCTGTTGCTGAGACAAAATACCCGACATCCAATGTTAAGAGAGGAAAGGTTTATTTGGCTTACAGTTCACAGAGGTTGCAGTTCATAGCTGTCTGGCTCTGTCCGAGGCAGAATGGCAAGACAGACAGGCATAAGTGAGCAACGTAAGCAAGAAGAGGCCTAAGCAGCTTCTTTCTGACACCAGTATTTTACCCAGGCTGCCAGGATTAGGGTGGTACCAAACTAATCAGTGGATTGATTTAGTAATCACACATCCTTAATCCTAGCACCACACACTCTAGATGCAGCCACCTCTGAAAAAGCCCCATCTATGATTGCATGAGGCTTTGAGGGGACATCTAGGCAAAGACCATAACAACCAGGTCTTCTTTTGTCTCAGCCACATTTGCTGTGCTTCTAAATAATTTTTAAATTATAGTTATTTGTTGGAAGAATAACAGCCACAACCTACAAACCACAATTTGTGCCACAAAGCCCAATCTTAGCCCAGATCTATTTTTGGCTTTATAATGGCTTGAGCTAAAGAATTTCATCTCATTGTTCAAAAGAAAGACAAAACAACATCAAATGCTATACAAACCCAAAACATTACAAAGTATAAAAAGAAATTCATGTTCAAACATCTGCTACATAAAAGGAAACAGAACTGTGCTCATCTTCATTCTCAACTTGCCTCTTTACACTCTCACAAAATTCCACTTTCTCCCTTAATTATAACTCTTAATGAAATTGTACCAAAATTTAATTTCTCCTTTCACCCATCATGCACATCTCAGAGACTTACGTGGGCAGAGAGGCCATGTTGCTGAACAGTTCTCTATGTTTCACAGAGAAGTCCAATGGCTAACATTTGGTCGCACTTTCATCCTACCCTGAAATCATCTAGCCCCGAAGTTCTTGAAAGATGGCTTTAGTTTTACTTCTACACCTCTACTTGACTGAAAAGCTAACAAACAACTATTATTACTCACTCAAAATGAAGACTACAGTCTTCAGTGAAGCACTGCTCAGATTGTATCCTCTTCTGATGGAACATCACACAGCAGATGAGCAACTCACCCAACAAAGTTCTTTAATTTCCACAGATGACCATCAGTAAAGTAAATCCATCTAAGTTTTAGCTACCTGATAGACAGCACACCTCTAAAACTGTAACTTTAACAAGCCATGAAAATGGGACCAAATAAAAGTAATGTACTCAGTGTCTATTCAACAAACCTGGTGGGAAAGTTAACCAATCTGAGCAAATCACAACTAATTTCCTGACTTACTTTTCCCAATTAGAGTTACCTTCCTCAAACCATACTCTGGTAGTCTAGGCTTCTGAGTAGACAGCAAAAGGAGAAAAAAAATTCAAAGGGAAAAGCACTATCTTCAATGATCAAGACATGCACCAAATTTCCATTTATCCAGAAGTCTCATACCAACAGAATTTTTATATTATTATCATGACATATTTTAAAATATCCAAAGACATAAAGTTCCTTAAGTGCCTTAAGAGTTTCTCAAAGCAAATTCAATTACATTCTGAAACAGATTAGTAAAAGGATATTAAAGAAACAAAAAAGAAAATGTGAGAACTACCATGTTTCTCTCCATCACCCAGGGTAAATCTCTCCAAGTACTGAATGTGGTGGTAAGCTAGACTTATCACCTCAAAATCCTTTTATTTGACCAACTTGGAAATAGACACAACCTAGAAGCACAGTATAAACACAGTAAAGCAGTGGTGAGCTTATGACTTGGAGTCAAAGGCCTGAGTTTAATTTTAGTTATGCCATCGAAACCAGAATGATCATATAATCTATCATTCAAAGAGCAATAATTCGTTTTGACAATGATACAGGACAATTGATGTCAACTGAAACTGTCCCCAGGAAAACAGGACATATGGTCACTATACTCGTATGCTTCACAGACCTTAGGAAATTACTTAATCTTCAGCCAGGTCACCATGACTATAAAAGCTGAAAAACAAGCACAGAATTATACTTTCAGTAACTATAAACTGTTTTCCTACCTTTTTTCAGAAATATACTACTACGTTCTATGATGCTGGCCTAGTGAGTTCAACAACTCCAAAAACACCAAACAGAAACATCAGAGATATGAAAAAAACCATCCTAGTAGACTATGAGTAATTTTTAAGCCATACTAATTTTGCCTTTTACCAGCTGTTTCACTTGTAACTGTCTAAAATACTTCTTTTGAGCGGGTCTGATACCTGCACAGACCCACTCAGGTTCTGTGTCCATAGCTTTTTCATAGATTCATAAAAGTACTCATTTTGTTGTATTGTGACTTCTTTTAACATACCTGATGCCAGACAAGAACCACTTCTACTCCTGCTCTTATCCTCAATCTTTAGGCACCTAGCTGGTGGCTGAATAAATGATCAATACAACTACAAGCCTTCGCTAGCCTGGTACATGTCTGCAACCCAAACAATGGTCTCTGACTACGTATGTCCTGATCTTTGCTCCCCTGAGTGTTCACACCTGAGGAGTTGTGGCAGTTCATAACGTGTCATCGCTACAGAATGACTTCGCCTAACTCCCTATCGGGAATTCATCATTTTGAAACCCAACTTGGTTTTATACGTTTAAGAGACTCACATTTAAATCTTCATTCTGAAGCTTCTGACCCTTTAAGCACTACAACCTTAAACTTATACTCCTTATTGGAAAAAAGAAGCCAGAACTGATGAGCCCAACACCAGATTATCTTCATCAATTTTCAGTCCTTTTCTCTTACCCTCAGTGGAATTTCTTCATCCAGTCAAAACTGCAGAGTGTACACCCAGAAACTAAGATAAACTTGACAAAGACTGCTCTACTTACTATGGGATCATAATCTAATGAACAAAAAATTAAAACCAAGTAAATATAGTCCAAATTTGACAGCACTGAAATATCTCCAATGAGAAAAACAAGTTTTAAATTGTGACAAAGACTCAGGAGTCCCTAAAGCGTCTCCTACGGTTTCTTTTTAAAAAGAAAAAAAAAGTATAGTCTCACAAGCGTGTTTGCTTTTTCTCTGCACCACTGCCCCCAGACTCAGGCTGCAGGAGCGACTCGGGGTTTCAAGACAAAACAACAAAGCACATTTGGCAATTTCAAAAGTTCTAAATGACATTCTGGAAAGAGTCAAATTTTACTTCGGGCTACACATTGACATATAGACATACAGTGATACATTGTCCACCTAGATGACAGGAACAAATAATTCAGGCATTTCTGTACTCAAAAAGACTTCTCCAGCTGACAGATGAGGAATAGACATTAAAAAATTTCTTCTACCACAAGACATGAAAATCTACCTGGCAAATCCCCACCAACCACCACCATAGAAACAACCCACAACTGCCTGTTGAAAGTATAACTTTCTACTGAGAAAGAAAAAAAATTAGCTCCAGCAACAGCCTGTTCTTATTCCAACCTAAATAACAGCAGCAAGATCAAACTGTCAATGTCTACCAAGACAGAGTTGGAAACCTTGCAATTTCACTGTCCCTCATCACCCAGAGTTCCTTTTGCTTCACTAAAGTAATTTTAGTCAGATGAGGAAAGGAAAAAAGAAAAAAAGTAAACAGAAAAATGTGCAGTTTCAGTGTGAGTACAATATTAAATGTCCTAAGAGTAGACAGACCCTCAATAACATAGGTTCAATAAAAACTTCCTAAACCCTTTTCCTTTTTTGTTCCTTTAAGAAAATGGTGAAGCAATTTGCATTTACAGCTTAGTTCCTGTTTCCAAAATACCTCTTTAACTGTTTCTTTTCTCTTTTTATGGCAGGTATAAATACCACCAAATTGTCAAATCGCTGTGATTTTGTGTGCTACCTATACAAATAGGTCTGATTTCTGGCCAGCCATAAAACAATTACTGCCAAATTCCTCTGGTCCTTTGATTTCCAGCTTGTCCACAGGGCTTCAAAGCTAGTTTCCAGTTTTCTTGAGACACTGCTGAAAAACAACCTCAACAGAAACACAGAAGATAAAATGTTCCCACTCCTATAAACACACAAAGACATAACTACAGAAGTAAAACAATTCTGTGGCACTGTGATGGATTTTCCCCTTCCAAAGAGAATTAGAAATGTCCAAGTACCCTGAATTGCATTTTAGCAAGTGGATCCACATCTTCCCCTAAAATCATATGCCTATTTTGCCCATTTTCAAGCCTCCAAAAATAAAGAATAGTTTCAGAGAAATTTTCTGATTTACTAAAATAACATATCCCAGGGTAACTGACTGGGATACAGAAAGTTCAGCTTCTTGTGCAAACAACTACACAACATAGTATTTATAGAGTGTAGCAAAATCCATTCACTTTAGAAGCTTTAAATAAGGTTAAATGGGTCAGAACATCAACAAAGAGAATTTGTATATGAACGATTATATGTTTTTACTATAGTAGAACTTTATTCTCACATGATTTATTTTTAAAAATCACTACATTGTATGTGGGAAATGTGGAATGACATACACGCAAATACCTAACACGTATAATGCATGTGTGTGCTCTGAGTATAGCAAAAGCAATTCATTTATTCCAAGAAAATAAATGTAGAGTCCAGTTAGAGAAACATTTGGCACCATGTAGCAGTAGCAAATTTAACATGATTATAAAATCTCCCCCTGCCCAGTTTCTCATAATAAAATTTTATTAAAGCTCACACACACACCCCTATATCTTTATCTATATACTTGCACCAAAGGAAAAAAAGTTACTTTTTAAAAAATTCTTCCTACCGAGGGCATCATGCCAAACCAATTTTTCAGCAGCTCTATCATAATATGTCTGGATTTCACATATTAAGTATTTGGCAAACACGTGATTATGAATTTAAAAGTACATTTGACAGTCTCCTTCCATACATAAGAGATCTTTTTAGATATACGCATAAAAAATAAAGATTATCTTTTTACCCATAAGCTGCCTCTAATTTCTTTTTCTTCTCCTACCACTTGTAAGAATCAAGCCTTTTAAACCATTAATTCAGACGTGACCAGCATTCTTCTATGATTTTGCATCTGAGAAAAAACTTGTACATACATATCCAAAGATATATACCCACAGTTTTCTACAATTTATGAGAGTTAACTCCTAGGATTACACAAATGAGCCTTCTCATTATTACTCCCAAAACTTACCACTCAAAATCAGGGCCACCTGTTCACAGCATTGCTCTCAAGAACACAGCTTTTCATCTCGTAGGTCAAATCTGGCACGCAAAGTTGGTACAGTACTAAATTTCCTCATAACAACATTGTTGTGTAATCTCTCAAATTTAATTATATTTTTTCCTCTGGAGTTTTCTAACCAAGGCCAAATGCATTAACATACAACAAAATTCTCAATGTGAGTGATAAAAATGCATTAAAAGTAACCTTTAATCCATGCTATTAACTGATTTTATTCTATTTTGGCACGTTTGAAGTAACTCATCTAAGGATTAGTTAGGCTTTTCCACACTTCTTTTTATCAAGACTCTACCATTCTTGATTTAGTTTTGAGAGAAAAGGGTTTGCAAAAACTATAATAATCTCACAGCTGGAGATGGCTGGAAAGTCCGTTAGTACTCATTGTGCCCTTAATTTGCAGGAACCCTTTGTGCTCTTCTACTCCTCCTTTTACATGCTGAGCAGTTTTCACTGATAAAGTACTTATAGACCAGTTATTTTAGATTAATGAAAAGCCCAGTAAAATTTTATGTAAAATGGCTGTGAACTTTCTCTTTAAAATACTGAAATGTCTCTTCAGTCTTGATTGCATGAAAATCTTAACTCTGGTAATTTGCCTCAATAGTTTTCATGTGAGTAGGCAAAGGCAGTCTTAAAATTTTTAAGTATTATTTTCAAACAGAGAAAGAATCCAAAATTTCAGACTATGAATTCAGATGGAATAGCTGAAGCCTCAGGGCGAACACACTGATTTAATCCATAGCAGTAGGTTTCAAAATCCTGTCCTCTTCAGCCTTAGCAATAAATTTCCCTGCCTTTTAAACCTTTAGCAATAATGCAAAAACATTATACGAAAGGACTCTACATTGTCAAGATTTTGTTGGGATTTCTAACATTATGACATCCATTTCAGGAGTACATAGCATTGTTCTAATTCTACACTTAGTTCACAGTAAGAGCTTAAATTTGGGGCTTCCCCTTCCTCTAAATTTCAAGCCCCCCCAAAAAGATACCTAAATATACAATTACCAAGATCTGTGTAAGTCAAACTCAACTTTGACAATATCCTATTAAGTCAGACACAAAAAGCAAAGTCTAAGTTGAACTTTTTAAATTTGTCTGAATATAAATAAATAGAGATTTGTTATATTCCAAGGCATGAACATGTAAGTGTTAAAATCACTCATTTTCTGCTACACTACATTCCAGTAAACCAGAAGTTCAAATCATAACCACAGAGATTGATATCTAACACAGCAAGTGTATCTGCAACAGAGAAATGATAGTGTCTGAAACTAATAGGGTTAAGCAATTTCTTTTGTGAAGCCACTGGCAAAATCTACAGCAGCTGTCCAACTTTGCCTTTAACGATCATAGCAAAAAGCTCAAGGAAGTGATCCAAGGCAGCACTGGTCTTTAGTAACCAAATCGCTCCTATTTCATTTTCAGCCACCAGAATGGATAATGAAAACAAAATTATTCCTCAGTCAGTAAGTTTACTTGACAAGCTAATTTTAACCAACCTTTAACTTATTTGTATGAATAGCTATAAGAACTGTGTCTTTTTTGTGTGTAAGCAACCATAATAACTTTTAAATCCTGGCTATGTGAGATAAACTTCAGATGGCTATCACTTCTTTAAACCTTCTTATAAAAACTACTGGAAAAGTTTTTAGCTAGTCAAGAAAAGGAAAAGGCAAACATTTAGTCACTGCTGCAAACTGTTGAGACACAGATCTATGACTATCAGTGAAGAAAACTTCAGAATTCATACCATTTTATATATGACTTAAAACACTGTATAATGATTCTTTTAAAAGAAACTCAATTCCTCAAGGGTTACAATCTTCCATCTAAAACTACTCACACTGTTTAAAACAAAGCTTTCTCACTGCATACATACCATCATCCAGTTATCACCAACACATCTGAGATACCTATGCCTAAATTATTTTCTACTTAACCGGTTGAAAACAGGTACTTCAGACATCTAATCAGGACTAATCAATATTTATTTTTAAATAGAATCCAACATTTTTCACAAATCAAGTTTTTGAAATATATCAATAATGGAAAGAAAGTAATCAAAGATCCAATAAAGTTATCACTGGTTAATAACTACAGGTTCATACTAGAAAGAAGTTAAAAATAATTTAAAACTAAGTTATGTGGGAATAGGAATGACTTCAACATTCCCCATTTCAATATTTATGGTGTATATTAAACATAGTGTTTTATTCAATATGTTTCCTAGAGAGAAAATTGTTTCCTAAATACCCATTTTATCCAGTGTTTAATTTATAATTCTACTCCTGATTACTTCTGCAAAAGTCGAGGCCACAGCAATTTTAGTTAAATTTCAGGCCTATATATATTTATACAAACTACATGCCACAGGTAATAAATACTGATTATAAACATATCAGATAAAGTTTGACTGTACAAAGATTGCATCATTTTGTACCATCTCAAATAGGAGAAATGTGATTTCCACTATTTAATACTTGAAGATGACCACATGTTGCTTTCCTAAAGTAGTAAACACTGTTTAATAACTATGAATTAAAATACATACACAAATGGATAGTCCCTAAATTGACATATTTATGATTTGTTTTAAAAAGTAAATCCCAAAATAGTAGGTAAGCGTTACTTCACTTTTCTTAAACCATAAATACTTCAAACAAAATTAAATAAGCTGGTTTGCTAGTAATTAATGATGGGAATTCAACAATGTGAAACTATCTCTGCCTATTCTCTATGCCTTGAGAATTTAACTGGTGATATTCATTATAATACACTTAGTGGATTTTGGAGCCCACTGCCTGTAAAATCTCCCATGGAGATTCAGGACCACCCATTGAAAATAGTACAACATTATTGCCTCAAGCAAGAAGCTGGTACATAGGACTGGTTATTCAAGTCTTTTAAATACTATTTTATTGAAGGATTGTGGGAGTGGGGGATGGGGAATGGGATTCATGAGTGGAAGGGGGAGGAAAACTCAGATACAGAAAAAACAGAAATTTCTAAAGCAGAGGTTCCTGTACTACCCGCCTCATCTTACCCTCACTTTTTAAACAGCTACATAAACAAAGTAATAAGTGCTCAATTTCAGAGAGAATTACATTATACTCCATTTGAACACGATACAAAGTACTTTTATTTGAAAAGCTGCTTCTCTTCTGTTATAAACAATTTTACTCAGCACCAATTTCAGACAAGAGAAGACAGCTAGGGAGTGTGGGAGGTGGCGTTAGGAAAAATTCACTCAATGTCTTTCAATGCCTTAAATAGTTGATCCAATAAAGATCCTTTAGAGAAAACTTTAAGTCTATTTTTTTCCTCCAAGTAAGCAAATCATACAGGAGGGCTTTTCTTTTCTAGGGTACTGCACCCTGTCTCTTTAAATTCCAGGCCTGCCCCATTTCCCACGCATTCAATGAAAGCCCCACGTTTGCTGGCCTCCAGCCCACAATGTCAAGTAGTTTTCTTGCTATTGAATTTCAAGATTATTCTTTTGGATCATTTGCCCTTTAGTTTTAAGCACGCCAAAGCAAAAATAATGTCTTTCTACAATAATATAAAGAAAACTCTGAGGTCTTTAGAAGCCCACAAGTAGAGAACACCTTGTACTTCGGTTCTCTTTTCATTGCAAAATATGCTCCCACTCCATATGCTCCAAATAAAGGCTACTTATACACCATCTTGGACTATCATAGCTTTGTCTGTCCTGTAACAAAATTTTACATGTACACTTATTTAGTACCAAATTTGGAATAGCCAACAAGCTGCAATATCCAAACCAGACCTGTGTATTGCTAACTCTCAGATCTTCAATGTGGTGCCTTGGTATTCAATTAGAATAATTTCTGAAAACAGTTATTTTATTTTAAAAGAATTATTTTATTTTCTATATTTCCAGTTAACGAATCGACATAAATGAATTTAATACTAAAAACAGCAAGTGAATCTTTCAAGCTGTAGTCACAGAACCAAGGAGTGTATTTTCCTCATTCTCATACATACCTTCATTTGGAAGAAAGGAATCCAGGCCATTATGAGTCCCATTTAGAATTCCTCAAAAGGAATAAAAATAGGTAAGCAGCACTTATCAGCAGAACTAAATGAAGTCCATGGAAAAAATATTATTCCAAATGTTAGCAAACAGAACTTGAAGTGGTCATTTTATTCAAGTAGCTAACAAACATCCAGATCGCAGCATCAATTTTTATGCGTTACAAACATTCTAAGGTGGAGTTTATCTAACTACAACTTACAAATTTTGTAAAAGCACATAGTAGTAAAGGGAAAACACTCTTATTGTGACACACAGCTTTGCTACACATTAGTACATAGTACACTTTTAAAGGAGCTTTTTCATGACAAAAAGGCAAAGATGTTTTCTCGTTTATCATAATATTATAGACTTGGATAAATTTTAGATTGCAGAGAGACCTTTGAGGACAACTATCATTTATTTTAGTTGTATTTAAGAAATATTTATGTTAATCTAGTTACACTTACACAAAATATGAAATTGTATTTTAATTTTCATTTTTAAATTGTTACTTTTATAGCATATATGTGAACTCTTATTAAAGCCATCTCACTACTAAAATTATTAAGTAAATTATGTAGTAATTCTCCACCAAAAACACTACATCTTGAGTTTTTTCCCACGGGGCAGGGTTTGCTGGGGATCAAACTCAACGTGTTACGCTTGCTCGCCAAGTGCACTACCACTGAGCTAAATCCCCAGCCCCATTCCTGCTTTACTTTAATACTTGTTTTTGGTACATTTTATTTCTTAGAATTTCATGTTTAACTTCAAATTATATACAAAGACATGCAAACTGGTAATGGGTCTTTTATTCCTAACTGTGTATCCCATTTATTCTTAACACCCTTATTCTGTATCTAAACAACATGATGAAAGTCCTTTCATTTACAGGCAATTTTTACAAAGTCAGATGCAGGCTCTGGAAAAATTTCTAGCACTACATATCAAGACAAATATGTTAATCAACAAAATTATACTTATCAAAATTCCACAGGAAAAAAAATGTTCCAAACTTTTAAAACACTCCTATGTTGTCTAAAATCATATACAGTGAGTCCTTGGTACCTACAGGTTTCACATTCAACCAAACATGGACTGAAAATATTTGGGGAGAGGGACTATAGTTAAAATGTACAGACTTTGTTCAGGTCATTATTGCCTAAACAAGATGCATAAACAACTATTTACAATGCATTTACATTTTATTTGATGTTATAAGTACAGATGTGTTTACATATATGCAAGGATGGGCACAGATTATAGGCAAATACTATGCCAGTTTATACAAGGAACTTGAACATCTGCAGATTCTGGAATCAGAAGAGGTCCTGACATTAATCCTGTATGGATACCAAGGAATGACTACACCTTACTGAAACAGTAAATGAGGCTGTATTTCTCTTATAAAAAGAATCTTATATGAATAATTTGTACTTACCAATCAGGTTAATCTCATTACTTTTACAAATACAACATAATATGAACTGGTGAGAAAGGTAAGACTATGACCTACATGTTTCTCACTAAGGTTTATCATCAACTTATGAAACATTTGTGCATATATTCATAGTAACGTACAAGAAGATGACTCAAAATGACAAGATAACAGAAATTTCAAATAACAAAATACCAACATAATCCTTGAGATGGTCCTATTCACATGCCAAATGAGACTACTTATAGAAAAACAAGCTTACTGCAAACGTGTCCGTGCACACACTTAAATATCTACTTTTACATTCACATAGGTAATATACGTAATCAGCAAAGCTTCAAAAATCCAACTAATTTTACTGACAATAAGAAGTTTCTGATATCCCACCTCCACGATACCACTTTTATTAATAGTTTCCTGGGAGTTTGGGGATACTGTAATAACTCAGTGGCAGAGCACTTGCCTACAGTACATAAGGGCATGGATTCAATCCCCAGAAGCACAAAAAAAATTTTTTGCTACCTGTATTTTCTTTTTACCTTTTCATTTTTTCTGTCATAGGATTGTCACAATTTGTATAAAGATAAAGAATTCTGGCCATTCTGACATAAAGAAAATGAACTGAATCAAGTATCAAAAGCAATGATGATAAGAAGACCAAAAAAGAGCCTCCATAGGAAAATATGTCAAGTAGCATTAACTACGTCTTTTTGATTTTTGATTTTTTTTTTTTTTTTTTTTTGCGCGGATTGCTGGGGATCGAACTCAGGGCCTTGTGCTTGCTAGGCAAGCACTGTACCACTTGAGCTAAATTCTCACCCCTATTGTGTAGCTTTTAGAGCAGAAGAAAACTCACATTTACTTACTACTCTATTTTAAAATGTGTGTATTTGCATATCTTTGTATAAAGTAAAACTTGACTCTGGTCAGTCACTGACAATTCCCTTTATAAAGCTGGAATGGTAACTAGTTATTTTTCCCTTTGACTTAAAGTTACACTGCATATGGCAAAAAAAGAAAGGAAGGGTACCTGCTTTACAAAACGTCTCAATTAAATCAGTTAATAGGATTTTATGATTCTACTTGAATTATTAAATAAATCACACTTCAAGAACGCTTAATTTAGCTGGGGATTTAGCTCAGTGGGAGAGTGCTTGCCTTGCAAGCACAAGGATCCCTAGCACCAAAAAAAAAAAAAAAAAAAAAAAATGCTGAATTCAAAGATTTGATATCCATTCTTCTAACCTGCTTACATGATCATATAGCTCCAAGTACTCAATTATTATTCTACTAGTAATAGAAACACAAGTAGTTATTTCACAAGTGATACTTCAAAAAAATCAAATTAAGTGACAAAAGTTTACTATATTGTGTTAATTATGTTTGGCCTACATTACATAAAATAAAAAATAAAAAACAAATCAGTCAACATGAAAAACCAATAATCTTATGATATAGTCAAGAGCCAAGTTTGAGAAAGAAATTTCAAATAAATACAAGGTCTCTGGAATGCTTGCAAAGCTCCAATCCACAAGTAGTAGTTGATGGTTGCCATAAATGTCAACAATATAAACAAAACTTATCTTTGCATAACCAAAACCTAATCATCTATTTGGTGAACTGCCCATCTTATTTCACTGACCAATATATTCCAATGTACTGAAGTTCATATATATATTTTTGTTTGTTTGTTTTTGTGTTTTTTGGTTTTTGAGACAGGGTCTCACTATGTAGTTCAGGCTGGCCCTGAACTCACTATGTAGTCCAGGCTAGCCTCAAACTCAGGGTAATCCTCCTGCCTCTGCTTCCCAAGTGCTGGGACTACAGGCATGTGCCACCATGCCCAGCTCAGTATTTTATTAAGTATCATTCTCACTGGAAATGCACTTGCCTAACACATACAAGACTCTGGGTTGGATCCCCAGCAGCACAAAAGAAGGAGAAATGAATCCTTACCCAAAATATTACACTTATGGCAAGTGAGAAATCAAATACAATACCACATATCTACTGCCTAGTATGATAACCAATAATATTTAATAAATGGTAGTTATTATTTCATTGTTATAAAAACACTAGATCAAAAATATATTATCCTTTTTAAAAAATTAAACAAAATAATATTTCAGAAGTAGAAAATCCCACAGAGCTTATTTAGTCCAAATACATCTTTTCTACTACCCAGGCAAAGATCTTCCTGCTTTATTGATAAATACTGTTCCTATCAGTTACTGAAATACATCTGAGTCTTATTTCTAAAGCCAAAAGGCACCTGTATTTCATGAATTAGGTAGTTAAAAAAAAAAGAGAGAGAGATGGCCAAGTCCTTCAAATTTATGCCTACTTTCTTAAAAAAACATCCAAAGCAGATAAAGAAAGAATAAAGAAAAATGGGGTGGGGGGATTCATCCTAGCCTATTATAAAAGCTAGAATGAATTCTAGAATATGTAATTTTGGATGGACATAATGTTTTCTGCTAAATTCAACTGTCAGTTCTGTTTACACAAAGCCAATTCTTAGAGGTAGAGAAGAAAAGTGTCAGAACAATGAGTATCAAGTACAATTGGGGTGGTGATGCAGCTAAAAATCAAGGATTCTAAAACTTTTTCCAACTTGCAATATCTGCCTTTGTTACATTGTTGCCAAAAACTTCCAGTCTAGACACTAAGCTGATAAAGGTATCAGTAGTACCTACAGTGATACCGGGTTCCCAGCTCATCTGATGTGTAACTCTAACACAACATAAGAGAAGCAATAAATAGACAACCAGAGGGAAGTGCAGGCCTGATCCAAGCAACTAACAGATTACACCCACTGTTCCTCACTCCATGTGAATAAAGTAGCTTCCTGCTGGCAAGTTACTATTTCTGCACATACAAAGGAAAAGTCATACAACAAGCACAATATGACAATCTTGAGCTATGTCAACATTTAAATAACCTATCCCATAAAAAATAACCAAACTCTAAGAGTCATAACTCTCCATTTTTCACTGAGCCACTATAATTGCCTATAATAAAAGGAATGAGGAGAGAAATCAAAGGAGGGAAATATTTTGGTAAAAGACAGTTTTTCTTCAATACTAAGAAAGCTTTTATTATTCTGCAATGCATATTAATGAAGCATTTTTGGATAAAAGATAATCTGGATAGATGACACAAGATTTAAATGTTTATCAAAAATGTATAGAGACCAGGAATAACCAGACAATAGTCTCCTCCCAATTCTACCAGAGGAAGTAGAATCTAAAAACCTGCAAAAACTAAAAGACATCATGCAAACTAAATTTATATCCAGAAACATTAAGAGGCAAGTAATCTCCCTGCTCTCTAGGGCACTATTGTTAATATTTTAGGAAACTGTTAATATATATTTGTTTCTTAAAATCAATACATATGCACAAAATATTTGGCCTGATATTGACAGAATGAAAAGCAACTGATGGATTTTACTAGAAAAGAAAGAGTGCTGGGGATTTAGCTCAAGTGGTAGAGTTAAAATAGGAGGGAAGGAAGGAAGGAAAAAGGGAAGGAAGAAAGAAAAAGAAAAGCTAGTTTTGATGAAATTAAATATTTTAAATTAAAAAAATGTAATATATCTAGCTCTGAGAATATCAATCCTGAAACACGGGTAATAACTCTAAAATCAATCATCTTTATAATCACTAATGAATGTTAATTTAAATAAATCAACCTCGGAATTAGAAAGAAAGGTAAGCTACAGCTTTCTTTAATTAAAAAATAAGACAACAGTACACTGGTTTTATCGAAAAAGTTAATTATTAACTGCTACATAACTAAATCACACTCAACTATTAACCTTATCTTTTAAAAATTCAATAATGGTAGCTTTTTTTTAGGCCTCAAGGAGTGCAAATTTATCAGAGTTAAATGAGAAGGATTAAAGAATACAACACTGTATCTTAAAACCAGGCTCAGTACCCTTCACATATGAAGATTCCCCACCAGACAAGGTGCGGCCCACCACCACGAGGTGACTACCCCTCTGCAGCAATGTTCTTTAATGACTTAATCTCAGAGGAATACCTTACATCAATCCATAACGTAAATTTGATTTTGCCTGAAAGGAGCTACAGAACTTCTTCCTTTAAAATTCCATCTACCATGGTTACCTCCACTTAATTAAATCATAGATCATGTCTACAAAGGCAGTCACTGTTGAACATTTGTCTGCTAATATAAGTGTATAAGTACTCAATATAGTATTTTAAAAGAAAACACTGACCACCATTTATTACTAGTTCTCTCTGCCCAGGCACACTTGTGACTCATTGTGTCTACATGCAAGATCACTCCACATTTCTAGGCTTCTGATTAAAAGTAAAACTAGAGAAGCTGGGGATTTAGCTCAGTGGTAGAATGCTTGCCTAGCAAGCACGAGGCCCTGAGTTTGATCCTCAGCACCCCGCGCCACACCAAAAAAAGTAAAACTAGAGAATTAAAAAATCTGAAGAGCCTTAAGTGTCCTCTCTAGCTTTAAAGACCCAAGCACACTGAAAGCAGGGACCTCCTTCCCTTATTCACATCTGTCCAAGTCTTTCACCCTCATCTTGCAAATATGAACTTGTTGGGTAAGCAAATTACCAGATCTATCAACTACATTTTTTTTTTTTGGTACTGGGAATCAAACTCAGGGCCTCACGCTTGCGAGGCAAACACTCTAAGCACTGAGCTAAATCCCCAGCCCTATCAACTACATTTTTAAACAAAACTTTAAAACCAAAGAAGAAAACAAAACAGACCAATGTAACAAATTTTTTTTTTCTTTTTTTTTTTTTTGGTGCTGGGGATTGAACTCAGGGCCTTGTGCTTGCAAGGCAAGTACTTTAACCACTGAGCTAAATCCCTAGCCCCATGTAACAAAATTTAAAATGTTCATATGACGAGAAGATCCATAAATTTGGCTACAAGAAAAAGGGGGGACATTTTCAACACAAAAAGCAAAGGATTAACATCCTACAAACAAGAAAAAGATGAGCAGCACTAGTTTTTTTTTTTTTAAAGAAACAGGATATAAGAAGTCAATAGAAAGAAATCTAAATGACCAATAAATATATAAGTGCTTAAAGTGCTTCCTACTGGAATCAGAGAAATACAAATGAAAATGAAAACAAGTATATTTCAACCAAGTATCAAAAATAAGAACTATTAAAATAGCTAGCAGTGAGGGGCTAGGGATTTAGCTCAGTGGTTACAGTGCTTGCCTCGCAAGTACAAGGTCCTGAGTTCGATCCCCGGCACCAAAAAAAAAAAAAAAAAAAAATAACTAGCATTGGCAAGATGTGGAGAAAAATGGTACTTCTTTTCTGACAGAGTATAAACTGTCAAAGCTACTTCATAGAACAATCTGACGTCTAGTACAAATGAAAACGCGTATGTCTACAACCCAGTGAATCAAATTCTAGGCCTATCTCCAAACTTTTTATAAGAGGCTCACTACCCAGAAGAGAAAATGACCTATATATTTACTAACAGGAGAACAAAAAAGTATAGATTATATTTGTATGATGAAATACTAAGAAGAGGAAATCTTTTAAAGAGGATGAATTGATTCTACAAATGATATATGAATAGGTTTAAAAACATGTTAAGTGTGTTAATAACAGATGCAAAATTATTCATTCATGAGAATGAATTGTTTTAAATAGTAGCAATGGGTGCACAATCTTGTTAGAACACTGAAAAACACTGAATTGTACACCTTTAAATGGTGAATTTTATGGCACATGAAATAAGTCAATCAAAAACATTGTTTACTCAGTATGATATCCTTCATGTTGATTTCAAGATACAATATACTATGACTTGTAAGCAATATAAATACACAAATGTAGACAGGTAGAATGAAAAGCAAAAACATTGGAATAAAGGGGCTGGGGATTTAGCTCAGTGTTTAAAGTGCTTGCCTTGCAAGCACAAGGACCTGAGTTCGATCTCCAGCACCAAAAAAAAAAAAAAAAAAAAAAATTGGAATAAAAAGTTGGAAAGTATTTAAAAATTTTAGCTACATCTACAAAATTTAATTCTCTAAAATCAAAACAAGTTTCAGAGTAGTCCAGTGATAGAGTATTTACCTAAAGTTTACGAGACCCAGTTCAATCCTCACACAATACACACACATACACACAAAGAATCAAATCTGATAAAATAAACATTTGTTTATTCTTGGAAATGGGAGTTTCATTGTTTGCTGTAATACCTTGTATTTTCCTACAGTTTTTTTTTTTTTTTGAGAAATAAAAGCAGCCAGAAATTACAGAGGGCACAAAACAGACACATTACAAAAGACAACAGTAAACAAGCACATATATACGAAAAACCATGTAGCACTATTGATCAAATAACTGCAAATTAAAATGAGGTATTTTTATAAAGATTTCCAGTAATGATATCATGCAAGGAAATAGCCAGTCTTCTAAGACCCTACATCAGTATAAGCAAGGAAACTTAGGCTTTCAGGGGGAAAGTTTGGTAATACATACAAAAATTTTAAATAAGTATACTTCCTGACTCAACTACCTCCCTTGCAGAAAAGTCCAATGAAGGTTAATAAATCTATCATCTATATTCAGCAACGTAAAAAGATGATATTCTGCACTTTATCTACAGCACCGAGAAGTGCGCTCGGCACACAGCAGGAGCTCCAAAAACACTTGAGTGAATTAATGTTAATTATTAATAGTTACGTGTATATAAGTATACACAGATACACAGATAGCTACCAAAATATTAACTCTGGTTATCTATGAAAATTTTCAAATAAATTATTCTCTATTTCTATGGTTTGACTTCTCTACAAAGCACATATACCTATAAATTAGCAAAAAACATGATGTTCATTTGCATGTAAAAAATGAATGAGTTCTTCATAAAGGATACATTGTACAATTATGCCACAAAATTTCCCGATTTCCAAGATACCTCTTTAGAAGATTTAAACCACTTAGGATTTTTAAAAAGAAAAAAGAAAATTTTTGTATTTTAGAACTGTAAAAGGTACATTAGTGAGGATTATCTGTAACAGATGATCAGAAAAAGGGAAACAGGGTCAAAGCTGGTCCACAGAGGGCTCATTGGAAGGAAATGTCAAAAAGCCAAGGAAAAGAAAAAAAATGATCAAGACAAAATTATTAAACCAATTTATTTCCTTGTCCTACTTATACCACAGAAGAAATTCTACAGAAAACCACCTAAAACAATGGATCTAAATGGCCTCTGAATACCATGAATAATATACTACAAAATGGACAGTGACATTAACTATAACACATATCCAGTAAAACATCCAGTTTATTATCTTTTTCTGAAAAAAATTGTTAGATAGTTGTTACATTGGAATATAATGGGGCAAATACTTTGGAAGCTCCATCTTTTCTTTTTCTGTTAAATGAGTGTTTATTAACAATAATAATCATTTAAACATATCAGCTTCCACGTGCATATTGGGCAATTTATCTTTGTTAGATTAGATGCTGAATACTGCGTATCAGTGGTTCTCAGAGTGTAGTCTGGGAATTTCAGGGCTCCTAAAATCTGTCTAGGTGACTGGCAAAGTTAAAACTAACTTTGATAACTCTAAGATATCCTCTTTCTCATTCTTTCTCACTAGTAGTTTTCAAGAGGCTATATGACATGATAACACAACAGACTGAATGCAGAAACAGATATGAGGATCCAGTTGCCTTCCATTAAGGCAGACACTGATTTTTCGGTAGTTTTAAAAAAAATTTTCTCATTAAAATGATATTTATATGTTACTAGGAAGTGTTGTTTGCTTTTTGGTTTTGGTTTTGGATTTTTGAGACAGGGTCTCACTATGTAGCCCAGGCTGACCTCGAACTCACAGTGATCCTTCTGCCTCAGCCTTCCAATGCTAGGATTACAGGCGTTAGCCACCATGCCCAGGTAGGAATGGGTTATTTTTATCTTTAAACAGCAGATTACTGTCTAAAATGTCTCACTTTTAACACAATAAAATGAATAATGTAACATTTACATAAAAAGCTCTTCAGAGTCTTAGATTTTTAAGACTGTAAAGGGGTCATAAATTCAATGAATTTGACAATAAATCCTTTATATTTAATGTGCAACTTATGAAGTTGTAGTTCTATCATTATTCTCGTAACACAAATGAGAAGAAAAATAGACAAATAACTTGCCCAAGATTATCCAAGGAGTCTCTTAAACCTACCCTTGGATACAGATAATTCCCTATCCTATCTGCTCTTCACCATTAAGCAACAGTACCTACCACTCATATAATTACATGCTAATCTCTGTTTACAAGGCAATATTCTGGAGGTTGGACGTTTAGCTCAGAGTGCTCACCCAGCAAGCGCATGGCCCTGAGTTCAATCCCCAGGACACCCCCCCCAAAAAAAGAAGGGCACTATTCTATACTGATCTGCATTCTTTGTCTTTCAGTCTAAGAAAGCATTGTGTATTCATTGCAATGTTTTAAATACATGGAATTAACTTTTTTCCAAATCAAACACTGCAAAAATAAAATCCCGGCTGGGTAGGTGGACCTGCCTGTAACCCAGCACTCCAGGAGACAGAGGCAGGAGGACGGCAAATTTGCAGCCAAGCAAGTTAGCAAGACCCCATCTCAATATAAAAAATTATTAAAAGAGCTGGAGATATAGCTCTGTACAAATACCCTGGACCCCACCCCCAGTACCGCAAAAAATTTTTTTATCTAACAAAATCCCATCACCACCAACACCATAAACACCCAATGAAAAAAACTATTGGTAAGAGTCTGGTTGGTGCTCACTGATGTACAATTTACTTATACACACATACTTGTACTTTCTTATCTGGACAAGGGCATTTTTTAAATGGGGTCATATGAATTTAACAACTTGTCTTATTTCATTTAATACCTCTTCATTACCATTTTTCACAGATTATCCTCATTTAACTACACCCAATTGAGACTCCCTACATGACTTACTTCCAAATTTTTGCCATTACAAAAACAGTCCCAAGAAATATGCTGAAATTTGTGTTTGTGAAGTTGTATCTACCAGAAAATTCCTAGAAGTAAACTTGCTATGTTAAAAGGTATAAACATTAAAAATCTTAGTAGATTTTGCCAAAAGTTCTCTAAAAGTCCCTGCTCAATTTACATTCTAACCAACTACATGAGATTTCCTTCACCATTGTAACTTTTAAGTGCCTTAGGAAATTATAGTTCATGTTGCTTCAAAATGACAAGATTGTTCTCACTTGTCACCTTAATTCCAATCAGTATCCTACACAAATAGTATTCACCCATCTCTATTTTTTTCTTGTACCTTTTAAATGCCTCAGAAGACAAAATAAACCAGGTACACAGAAAACTTTCAATGGTAACCCCTCAAATTTCAGGTATCTAAATAAAAAGTTATCCAAATTACTTCAAAAGACACAAATCAGAACTATGCAATAAAGCGATGCTCAAACACTTAACGGAAAGTTGTAAGGGTGGATTTATTATGCTTTATCTGCCCACTCAAAGGACTAAAGGCTACAAATAAAAAGCTATTAAATCATACCAGTGACCAAATTAGCTTACATAAAATAATAAGCAGATTTCATATTATAAATGTCAATGGAACAGACTGCAGTAGTAAGGATGGCTGTAATTGGAAAGTTCACTGAATTTCACATCATATTGAAAATGAAAACAGTAATATTTTAAGTGAAATGTTTTGAATGTGACTTTTAGTCTTATCAGATTAGTATAAATCTTTGATATTAATAAATAAGACACAGTCTTTTCTTTTTTTTTTTAATTTTTTTATTATTTTTTACCAAGAACATGTATTGGTACATTGCATACATAATGATCATAATCAACATGGTTATTTTGTACCTGTACATGATACATCTTGGTTTGACACAGTCTTTTCTTGAAAGTAACTTTAAATGCATCAAACTCTGACCTGCCTTTTCTGTATTGGCTAATAAGGGATATACTATTTCCTCAAAATATCCTTTTCTAGGACTTTATAACAGTAAAGTGTAAACTGAAAATAAACTGAAGTTTTAAACTGAAGATCTCTCAGGCATTTTTGTGACAGGATAAAAACTCATTAATTCAAATCAAGTTAGCTCAATTCTGAAACAGTGTATATAATTCCTATTCGGCAACAAGTTGAAAATACTATAATTTTTTCCCTACGAGTTCCCATACTATTATTGTAAAGTAAAGGAAAGGAAATCAACCTGAGAATCAATTTGCCTTTCTAAACCAAAGAGTCATAAAACCAAAGATTCACCTATCTCATGCCTAAGCAACTCATGCTCAGTTCTAAGGTTCATCTGTACTTATCAGCTAGTGTACATAGTGAGTGATTTAACTTGTCACTATTAATAGCCATTTGCAGCTTAGAGTACGAACAATTCTTTCAAATATACTCAGATTTTCCCTCAAATTCATTTCTGTAGTTTCTCCCATTTCAAATGGGTGAAATTATATCCTATCACCTACAGATCTGCAACATCACAAAACACTGAACCTTAAGGGGTACTACTAGAAGTAGCTTTAGAAATGCCTGGCATTCTTATTCTGCATTTATTTATCATTTTGAAAGATTTTATAAGCGAAATAAGAATAATAATAAGTACCAGAATTAAATGGCATGCTTGGTGTTGCCTAAACTCACAACTAACCATTCCCAATGAACAGAGAAACCTTCTCTTGCAATCTGAATCATGTGTAATTACAGTATGACAAGGTCTCTCCTGGGCGATGTAAGCTGGCATTTTTCCCAGGACTTGTCACATCATGGGAACCACACATACAAATAAAAATCCAAAAATAAACACTTTCAAACAATGGCTTATAGACTACATAAAGAAACTCACTGAAGAATAAAAATTGTAGAGTCCAACCAACAAGCATCCCTCACTGAAGAGGTTTGAGAAGACATTCCTGTTATCCAATGGCTCACCACGCCTAGCAACAACTCCCAGGTGTGGGCCATGTAGCCAGTGCCCTCACATTCCCTCAGGCTGGACAGAAAATCATTAAATACAGGAAATAAAGGGAAACCTCACCACACACACCCACTGAAGCAGAAAAACAGTGGTAAAATATAGAAGAGGCTGATCGTCTTTAATTTCATAATGCCAATTTGTTGATCGTTAAGGTGCCTAAACAAAGTTACCTTAAGAGCTACATCTTCTGCCAACTGAGTTAATTTTACTAATATAATAAATATTGCTTTTTTGTTAAGTGTATTTCACCTTGAAGTGCATAGCAGCCAAATAGCAGTAACAGTGTACACCAAGGATCTTAGAAGGTGGTTTCTTTTGTTTAAACTCTGCGATGGCTCTACAGACACATGGAAAAGGATTCCAAGGAGCATCATAGCCAATCTCCTCTAGTGACAGAAACTTGACAATGCTTATCCTTATCACAGCTTTGAAGAAATATAAAGTATAACATCCCGGTCTATATTCTGATGCAAAATACTAAATACTAAATGTTGTTATTTCCTGTGGGTCAGGCATACTCCTAGTCTTCTATTAGGAGCTAGTTGCATTTATTAACCACCCAATAAAATCGAATTCAACTGTTGAAGTTTTCAAGAGGAGCTACAACCAAACCACTAAAAGCACAAAAATACAATCCTAATTTCCATTACATGAGCACTGGAAACAAAAATAAGCAGCCACACAAACTCTGCCACCTCTTTCTTTATTCAGCCCCTGAATGTTCAATAATTTCCACATAGCTCTAAGCAGAATGGATTTATTATGATGTTACTCTAAGAAACTGCAGGAGTTCTAGATGCCAATAAAGATTACGGATCAAATGGAAGATAACTACTAACCATTGTGTCGACTTAGATAAATAAACCTGCTCACAAACAAAGCACCTTATTGTATTTGTACTGTTACCTCCACTAATCCAACTAAAACAACCAGACAGTAGCTTTCCAGAGGCTGAAAGCAACAGAAACAAAGATTTCTCAAACCCCCTTTAAATTTCTTTTTTAATGACACCCCTTTTCTCTTTTACAAAGGTGTTCTACTCCTTATGGAAAATATTTGGGGCTGCAGAAGCTCAGCTAGACTGTGCGAATTAGACTCCAAGGTTAAGAACCAAGGTGAGGAACGACGACGGAAGATACAGGCTACACAACATCATCTCTCTGAAACTTAGCTTTCGACCTCTGAAGAAACCCTCTCCCAGCGGGTCACATCTAGCACACACTACGCAACGTTGCTCAAAATCGAAGGAGCAGTCAGGCGTCGAGGGGGAAAGAGGGCAGGAGGTGGAGTAAGCCCCCCAACTAAATAAAATCGAGACTGGGGTGGGGTGTGGCAGTGGTTAAGCACCCCCACAAAGTCTTTGGCAACTGGCACTCAGAAATTCACATACAGAGGGAAAGACAGAGAAGACCCTAAAGAGAATCAACTTCTCAAGATGGAACAACAATTACATCCAATGCATTCCTTGCTAACACAGGTAAATCCCCAATTTCCCCAAGAAAAAAAGGCATAAACTCTTCATTCCCTCCAAGTCTCCACTCCCCAAACCTCCAAACCCAACAACTAATTACACCTTCCCCACAGAACCCGCGGCTAACCCCAGAGGGCCGACGAGGGCTGGCTTGGGATGAATAAACACTCGACACCTGACGGCCCTTTCTCTGCGGTGACTTTCACGAAGCCCAAGTCGCTCGTGCGCAGGCAGCCGCCGCGCCCCCGGTCCGAGGCTACGCGGGCGAGCGCAGCCGGGGGCGGGGGCCTGCAGGGGGACCGCCGGGGCCAGGCGATTGTTTTCTCGCCTAGCAAAGACATTTTTATCAAGCCTCTTTTGTATTGGAACCCTACCTCTTTTTGGCCTAGGAAAGCTTTCGTGCAAGTGGAAGACGACTTTCTCCACAAAGTGCTGTATGTTACTGTGCTCCGGGCCGCGCACGAACACCATCCAGTCGTGAGTGAAGCCCTCCACGGTGGGTTTCTTCCTCACCTGGGCGCGGTGCCCCAGTTCCAGCTTCACCTGCACGGCACACTGCGGGCAGGGGGAGGAGAGACTGCCGTGAACAACAGGAAGGCGACCGTTCGGTACTGAACACTGCGCCTGACATTTTTTTTCCTCCTTGAAACGCACATAAAAGGAAACGGCAGTGCCCTCTGCATCCACGTTTCACGCGTGTGGGCGCGCGCGCCCCACACCCTCAAATTCACGGTGCCGGGCCGATCGGGCCCCGGGCCCCGCATCTACACCCACCGGGATTGTAACGGAATGTTACCCCCGTCTGGAAGGGGGTCGGGGGGGGCACGCTCGGCCACGACAAGCTCGACAACAAACGCATCAGTAACAAATTACAAGACAATTAGGAAGCGATGCCTGGGCGGTTTCCCCGCGTGGGAGGGGAGGCGGCTGGGACCAAGGGGGGCGGGGGGCTCCGGGCGAGCCCCCTCCCCGAAAGTACCGCGGCGGCGACAGGCACACGCCGAGGAAGTCTTTGTGTACGTGTGCGTGTGCGTGCGTGTGGAGCGCTGTGCCAGGCGGAATGGAAACTACAGGCAGCCTCTGCTGATGGGCGCAAACTCCCGTGCTTTTACCACGGGGTTCGTGCACAACAAAAATGAGACGTCGCCTCTCTCTCTCTCGATCGCTCACTCACACACAAATATACACACACACCCGCAGGAAAACACGCCGAGGCATCCATAACTTAAACCACCCGCGCACCCCCCCCAGCGAAAAGCCCCACGCGACCGGCGAGGCCAGCTGAACAGAGCCCCCGCAAGACTCTTTCAAGAGCCAAAGTGGCCCCAAAGTACCTCCTACCTCCCCCCAAAAATCATAAAAAAGAAAATTCAAGCAGGAGAGGCGGCGGGCGGACAGCCGCGGAGGCTCGGCTCGCCCAGCCCGGCGCCGGGGCAAAGTTGCGTGCAGCCCCGCCGCTGTCAGCCCGCACGCTCCGCTCCACGCGCGCGCCGAGAGAACGCACCATCGTAGCGGCCGCGGCGCTGCGCGGAGGCTGCTCGCCGCTTCCCCGGACTGTGCTCGCAGCTCCCGGCGGCGGCGGCTGAAATATGGCTGAGTTATTATTCGCCTCCTTCCACCGTGTGTGAGTGTGTGTGTGAGTGCGCGCGTGTGAGCGAGAGGGAGTGTGTGAGTGCGCTTCTTGTGATTGCAAAGAGGCGAGGAGGGAGGGCGGGCGGCGCGGGGGGTGGAGGGGCGAGTGTGTGAGTGTGTCTGTGTGAGTGTGTGCGTGCGCGCGCCGGGGGG
>PVJO010001780.1:0-78865 GCA_004026905.1 Hystrix cristata | reverse complement strand
TGCCTGGGGGCCCGGAGGTTTGCCGGGGTGCTGTGTGGTACCCCCCTCCCCGCCCCCCCACTCTCAGCTGTAATTCATGAAGAGGCTGCTATGAATGAGAGCGCGCCCAGGAGCGGAGGGTAGATGGCGGACATTCTCTGCCTTTTCCCCCCTCCGCGCTCGCTCCTTCGCTCGCTCGCTCACTCGCTTATTAAACTCAACCCCAAAAGCAAAAGCAGCAGCCGAAGCAAGCAGCTCCAGGGCCAGAGGATGATTCCCGAGCATGCGCCGTGGCGCCTGACACCGGGCTCCAAGCCTCTCGGGGCGGAGGGCGGGCGCGCGGGCGGGGCGGAGCGCGCGAGGAGGCCGAGCGAGCGAGCCAGGGGGAGCGCGAAAGAGCCAATCAGCGGCCACCTCCCGAAACCCCCGCGGCCCGCAGAGCCACACTGGAACGCCTTGCTTAAAGTAACAGGTTCCTGCCCGGGCGGCGGGGGCCGGGGCGGGGGGGGCGGGGGGGGCGGAGGGAGGGGCGCTGGAGTGGGGAGAGAGAGCAGCCAGCTGGGGAACCGGGCCAGCCCCTGTGTAAACTCCGTTCGCCGTACAATAAAAAACGGATTAAAACTGCTGGAATGTAGCCACTGCCCAGAGCCCCCAGCAACCAGAGAAGGGTGTTAAATCAAGTCTTTGGCGTTAGTTAGCACGTTCGGGGAGGGAGGGGGAATGGGCTTTCTTTTACTTTCCACCACGTATTTTTGTGGTTTTGTGCTGAAAAGGCAAGAACGCACACCCAAACAAACTTACTTAAAGGGAAAGCGAGAGAAATGCTACCCTACCAAAAACAAGCATCAAAACAGCAATCGCTGAGATTGTTACAACCCCCAGCAATTCCTCAGGCCCCCTTCCTGCACTCAGAAGCACCCGCCCACTACCCTCCCTCTCCGCCCTTCGTCCACCGCCACCGAAAATTTTAAAATGAAATGAACGAGGAACAAGAATGCTCTTTCCTTCCTAGGGAACGCCTCCCGCGCTGGTAATCCTGGGCTGGCAAGCTTCACAAAGCGGTGCCCAGGTGAAGGCTAGACAGCTGGGAGCCCCCGCGCCCACCCTGGGGGACCAGGCTTACAGTTGTTTTCTTCGGGAGGCTTCCCCTCCAGACAGTCTGCTGGGTTGCATCAGGACGTGAGGTCTGTCCTCTGAGGACACACGGGGCTACTGGGAGCCTTAAAAATAGCAGATAAAGTTAATACTGACTGTAATGCGCATAAATTGGATTATAATTTTTGGACATATTGGTGACAGCCAACATAATCCATCTCTGAGTATTAATCCATTTAGGCTCCCGGGTGACAACAGGCTCAGGAACGTTCCCATAGTCGCTCTCCTGCAAATGTTCCCGCTCCAGTTGGATTTTGTCTCGGTGGCCGTGGATAGAAGAACGCTGCCACGCGTGGGGCGCAGGGCAGAGCAGTGACTGCTTCCTTTAGAAGCGAAGACAACCTTCAAAAAGGAAACGGACACGATCTAGACGATTGATATGAAAATGAAAGATGGGTTTGACTTTGGTTCGTTAAAGGAAGCCCTATTCCTTTTTTTTATCTTTTTTTACTCCCCCTTTTCTGCCACCCCCCCAACTTCTGCACCTTTCCTTCTCTCTGTCCTCCCTCTTCTTTCTCTTCTTTATGCCTCAACTCTCTTGCTTTCTTCTTTTCCTCTTTCCTTCTCAAGGTCACCCGTGCAAGTTCGTCTCGGTCCTCGGATTGAAGCGAGCAGAAAAGCGGGAAGAGGTTATATGGGGCTTGGGGGTCTTTGCTACCTACCAATGTGGTCACACAAAGAGAATGAGAATCAGACCGGGTCACTTCGAGACAACTTTAATCTCCAAGCCAGCGAGCCTCAGGTACAGCAGTTTGATTCTCTAAAACTGATACGCTCACCAGTTACAATCAAGAATCTATTCAGCTGAGAATTGCATTTCTTCCTCTTAATACAGAATTTAGCCTAGAAAGTAGGAAAGAACTGAGGGGAGAAACATTTTAATCCAAGTCTAAGGGCCCAGATTTCTCAGCCAAGTACATAACTCCACATCATCTTGTACATTTACATTATTACATATCAAGGTACCTAAGTGTACATCGTCTTGTAGGTATATGTGTAACTGTGTCAGTGTATACGTAAGGATTAAGTTTGCATATACAGGGACAAGCTACATATGTGTAGTATCTATGTAACGAATGAACCTAACCGCTGTGCATTATTAAACTTTTGATAAAATGATCAAATTGGAAAGAAGTTCTTAATAATAAGATCGAAAACTGAAGATTAACTGGATGTGTCATTAGTAAAGCCATTTCCAGTTAAGCAGTAACCATTAGCAGTGAATGTAAGTTAGGTAGGGCTCAGGTGAAAAACAACAGTCCAATTCCTATTTGAGTTGATTTCAGGGTTGGCTGACTCTTCTCAATGCCTACCTTACTCTTTTAGGAGTCTTTCTAAAACCAACTCGACTGAGAGACTAATGTCTCTTTTTTGACAATCTTTTAGCAATCACCGATAAGTCATAGAGTCTGAGAGGATCTTTCCCACGTGTACCCTTCTTTCTCAACGCTTTAAAACCCGAACGTACGGTGATTCCCAATCTCCAGACGCTAGAGATTTAAATTCCGTCAGTAGGTGGCGCGCGGATCCCTTCCACGGACGTCCTTAAGTGACCCCTTTACAACAAAAAGACTGGCGCCGGGAGGAAAGAAAAGAAAAGAAAGAAAAAAAAAAACCTCGAATACTCTAGCTCAACTTTGAACAAAGGAATTTATAGCAGTCTTTCAGATTACTAGTTAATCTATTTTAATAGATTAGCTTTTAAAAGCAATCAAAACAGGAATAACATTAATTTCCTATCCAGCATCTCTGGAGATTATCACATTTTATACGAAGTACAAATGTGAAAAACTACCTATAGAAAATATATTGGAAACGAATTTTAAGACAAAGTTCTGTGCTAAATACCAAATAGAGCAATTAAAATGAAAGTGCCGATGTGGTGCTGCACACCCACAATCCCAGCAATCAGGAGGCCGAGGCAACGTTACCTGGAGCTCCAGGCCACCTTGGCTTTATAGTGAGTTCCGAACAATCTACTTATCCAAAGAGCAATTATCTTACCAAAATTCATACTATAGTGTATACAACAGTATGAAGCACCATGGGGTTAGTTTGAAGAGCAGAAAAGCAATTGACATCATATCCAGTAAATGTTGTGATGACTAATAAAAGACCACAGTATCTGTGACTGTTTTTAACACCCTATCACTACCACTACCATCACCACTGCCTTAACACCACTATTTATGGTTGCAATTGTTCTGTTTAGTTTGGAAGTTGAGGCTAATTTGGATTTTCTGGCAGAACGAAAAGAGGGCCTTTAAAATGTTACTAGGATGTAAAAGAACACCTTAAAATAAAATTTTTCTGTTTGTCTTGATAGATTATTGAGGCACAAACTCAATAAAAATTGTCGATCCTTTGATGCATGGATTTGAGGGGAGGGGAAGATGCATTTGGAAAGCTAAATGATGGGACAGGCAATAAACATACATTACACTCAGAATAATTAAGGATTTTTTCCCCATAACAGTGCTTTTTTTTTTTTTTTTTTTTTTTTTTTTTTTTTTTTGTGGTGCCGGGGATTGAACTCAGGGCCTTGCACTTGCAATGCAAGCACTCTAATTACTGAGCTAAATCCCCAGCCCCCAACAGTGCATTTTTTGTGTTTAAGGCATACATATCTTTATCCACAAAAACTGTTCCGTGCATCAGGGACAGAGCATCAGGCTCTAAGAATACAAGAATGACAGACTTTCTGCTGTTGCAGAGTTTATAACCCAGGGGAGAAATTTTGCCAAAATTATTTCCCTTTTTTATTTCTTAATACCTAAATTTGAGATAGAAATATGTGTCTCACATAAACAGCAGCACAGAAATCTGACATGACCAGCCCAATGACAAGAAAAACCCTAGCACAAGATTAGAAGCCAGGAGTAGTTTCCCTGAATTCTACCTTTTAATACTTCAAAAAGGAGGGAGTATCTTTCTTACAACCACAGCCAATTCCTTAATTTCCTTTTCCTTGATCTGAAGTATATTCCATATTGACTTTATTGCAGTTCTTTTGGAGGGAGACATAAATCCTATAATGAAGGAAAGCTAAGTCTCCCAGACTATGAACATAGACTCTAAATTGGAAGTGTCTCCCTGTTTCTTATGCAGTTTTTTAATTTCAAAATGTTACAGTGTGTCGGGAACACTAGAAAAGTAAGAATCATTGCTACTTTAAAAAAAAAATTGCTTTGATATCCACTTAAAGGACTATTTCTAGAGATAAGAAATGTGCAGGGCTTTTTTAACCACTAGAGCCTCTTCATGTGTAAATTATTCCCTGAGAGTCATTTAAGCAATGCAGTTATACATTCAGAAGCAAGAGTGTCTCCACAGTAATAATTTATTAATTTGGTAGGCTGCATCCCTAATTTAATAAACAGCACCTCAAGGCCTGAAAATTAATAGAGGATGTTATGTAAGATCAGCAATCTGAAACAAGATAAATATGGGGGTTCAGTTGATAGAATGTTATTGAAGATGTTTCCCTAGTATATATAGGAACATCACTGATAGTTGTAGGTAAAATACATAATAAATTGAAACTTCTTGCTGGTGAACTGTCTAAAAATTTGACTATTTTACTATATCTTTATGCATCTCTGACATCTCTTCAAAGGTTACTGTGCAGTTTTCCATCATTCTTTACATAATCTCTTTGGTTTTTAGTAAAAATTTAGTTTATTTTCATATATATGTATTATCAAATACAGTAAGGCTTCTAAGCTAATGTAGTTGATCAGCCCTATCAGCTAATGGAGATAACTCAAATTTCAATTAAAATGCAAAAGAAACATTGGAAGAAGAAATTACTCCCTTTTATGTACTAGATGGAGTGACAGTGACTTGCAGACAATTCTAAGCCTCTAAGAAGTGAGTGATTTACTACCCTCTAGTAGGATCAAGCCTGGAATAATCCATGAGTGTATTACTAACTTTGTACGTAATCCACAATGACACAATTTATATGTGGGGTTTTAAATGTAAATTTATGTTAGAGGCAGCTTATTTTAACTATACAAAATGTATATGACTGCATTTATTTGTCAGTTTTCATTCATAGTTTTTCACAAAATTTATATGTTAATACGTCGTCATTTCTCTTTTGGAGCATTTTCTAAATTTTCTGAATGGTATTAAGAGGAACTTACTAAGAAAACCTTCTAAATTGTATTAGCCAATCTGTCATCCCAGATATACAATGCTTTGGTAAAGAACAATGGATCTAGGAAACATTATTACTTGATTGGAAATAAGGACTATTCATTTACCAATGTGCTGAACCAGAAGGACTCTTAGAGGCTATTACTAATTGTGATTCTATTACATATTCCCTGTGAAATCAAATCAGGGAAAATTAGTGAAAGACTTTCTCTAAACTTCATTGATGGGCTGGGGATTTAGCTCAAGTGGTAGGGCGCTTGCATAGCAAGCAGAAGGCCCTGAGTTCAAGTCCTAGCACCCCAAAATTAAATAAATGAATAATTAAAAGCTAAATTAAAAAAAAAACTTCATTGATAACAATTTTGGGGAAATTTCAAATTATAACAAATATATAAAAATCATTTATGAATAGCAAAAGAACTTTACTTATTTCTATACAATTAGACCCTTAATATTTATTGTTTCAATCTTTTATGTTTCGTGATTTTGACATTTTAGTTTTGTCATTAATTCAGTGCCTTCAATTAACTTTCACTGAAGGTCAGCCACTGTTCTTGGTCCTTTGAAAACAGGACACAAGTACGGAATGTCTCTAACACTCTTGTTTATTTCAAAGCATTTCATAATTATTGACTTAGCACTGATAGGTTGCTACAACAAATTGAAGATGTTATTAAGTATATAAAAATAAACCTTGGTGGTTCACTTATAGCTCTCTAAAAAAAAAAAGATGGTTGAAATTATTCACTGGAATCACAAACAAGTACTGAGAACACATCCACATAAAAATTTTACTTTCTAGGGCTCCAATTGGCCAAATTTGGGATACTTGGATCCTCAAAAAATATCTATAATTTCTTAATGATTCCTTTTTATTCTTTGTGCTAGGGATCAAACACAGGGCCTCATGTACATAAGGCATGTGCTCTACCATCAGACTATACTCTCAGCCCCATATAATGATTCTATAACAAAAAAAGAAGAAAGCAAAAAACCTTTTTCTCACAGAAAAATACTACCTAATGTGTACAAAAAAAGAGGGATAGAAGTCACCATTTTTCAGCCTGCAATACAGAAATAAATTTAACAAAGCTTGTCAATATATGCGGAAAATATTTTTTATTCTAAAAATAACGAGTGAAAGATTTTTGAATACGTTATTCACGAGCTCTCACCTCACTCTACAGATGCAGATGCATATACAGTATTAACTACAAAGGGGGACAAGGGACCTTTACAGTGGAGAAATCTGGACACCATTTAACTAAGTGATCAAACAGAACATCGCTGACAGTGGCAAAGCTGACATCATGTCCCTCTTGGTGTGATGCAATAAAAGGCATACAGCATCACCTAGAGAGAATTCCTGCCAAAAGTGCTTTTCTTGAATCTAACTGTGAGGAGGAGATCAAACAAATACTGATAATAAGCATTTTACATGATAACTGTCTAATCTCTTTTAAAAAATCAGTATCAGAAGAGCTAAAAGAAAGAGTGAGAGTACACTCACTTTTAAAGTTGGCCGAAGAAACAAAAGAACTATATGTAATGCTTAATATTTAACTGGGTTCCAAATTCAAAAACAAACACATAAATAAAAAACAGCCTAAAGAAAATTCCTGGGGAAGTTGGAGGAGATTAAACATGTACTATACATTTGATGGTACAATTGTATAAAGGTTAAATTTCTTGGATGGGATAATATGGTTGTGATTATATAGGAGACTCTCTTCGTTATTAGGAAATACTTGGAAGGGTTTAGGGAAGTATTGTTACGTCTACAACATACTCTCAAGCCAGTCAAAACAATAAACAAGAAAACAAATTAGATACAAAGACAAATTGAGATTAAAAATAGATAAAACCAAAGAATTGAGGAGTTCATTATACTACCTTTCTGTACATTTGTCTGTTTTCTTTCTAAATATAAATTTTAGGAGATAAATTGATCCTTGATTCAAAACTAATTTCTGAAGTCACCACTCTGTATGTTTCCTCAGTAGTATTTTTGGTTTGTTAAAAAAATATGCTTAACAAGAAGAAGAGTAGATAAAATGGAAAATGAAAATACTATAATCTGAAGGACCTTGTGTGTGTCTGTGTATGTGTATGCATGCACGCCGTTATGGTTAGTGTCTTGATGTCCCCCCAAAGCCTCATGTAGTAAGAGGTAGCTGGATCTAGAATGTGTGATTACTAAATTAGTCCACTGATTGGTTTGGTGTGGTTCTGCTGGGATCAAGGATGTGACGCTAGGATTAAGGGTATTAGGATTACGGGTGGGAGTACTGCCCACCCTAAAACCAGGTAGCCTGAATAAAATATAAAATATAGGAAGAAGCTGGTTAGCCCCCTTGCTTGCATTCCTTGCCTCCCTTGGTGCCTTCTGCCTGTCTGCCATGCCACCCTGCCTCAGACCCAGCTGACTGTGGACTAAAACCTCTATAAACTGTGAGCTACATAAACCTTTCTTCCCCTAACTTTGGGTGTCTAGTATTTTGTCTCAGCAACAAGAGAAGAGTAACTAAAACACACGCTAGGCATATGACTACCACTGAGCTACTCCTACACCCTGAGGGTTTTATTTTTATTTTTGTTTTGTTTTGGGGGGTTGCTGGAGATCAAACTCAGAGCCTCGCACTTGCTAGGCAAGTGCTGTACCGCTGAGCTAAATCCCCAACCTCAGTTTTATTTTTAAAGAAAAGACAAAAGGTTAAAATTGTTTTCGTCATTTCTTTTTCCTTTTCTTTTTTACTTTTTTTTTTTAGTTTGAGTCTTTGTCTGCTTTATGTTTTCTCCTTTCTGCCAATCCCCAGATTTGTTTTAGAATTATAATAGTGCAATGGCTTTTGATTGACTGACATCTTTGAGGTCAGCATCTTTGATGATCTCAGCTTTTCTCTGGCAATGAAGGACTCCAAAGGGAGCAGGACACATGACGTGGTTGAACATGCCCTGCTAAATTAGTGACAATATTTTCATGGAATGTTCTTTCAAAAGTAGATGCTGGTATGAAGGGTTTTCCTTGTGAGATTACAGCAATTTAAAGGTCATTCAGTTCTACAAACTGCTTAATTGTGCTCCATTAAGCATATCTCAAAAAGAACGTGGTGTGTGTGTGCATGCACACATACGTGTCTGTGTTTAATAGCATTCAAGAACTGCCAATATCAGCATTGTCTAATTTAGAAAGATTTTTTTTTTATGGCCTTCCTCACTGACCCGGTGTATAATGCACTGACTTTCCTTTTGTACTACTCAAGGGCAGCTGCATGAGTGGCCTTCAAATGCTTTTGTTCTCAGCTAATATTTTCTTTAAAGGTCACGTACCTCTGACACCTGTCAGGTTAGTGTCTCAGAATCCGGAATAGGATCTTTGCTTGCTCGAGTCAGCCAATGAAATATCTAAAGGCTGGCCAGCACTTTCCATCAGGTAGCAGATTGAACACGCTGCTCTTCAGAGTCTCATTTTAGGCCCAGGATCCTTATGAGCACTTTTTGCCAACCATGTATGAGACAAGGAATGTGGACCGAGTAGCTGAAGAGAGTAGTGTTCTAGGTTTCCTTTTCAAGCTTGGGAGATAATACTCAAAGGTACCCCTCACTCCTTGAAATATCTGCTAGAGGTAGTCAGTGTCACTGAGTAAAAATAGGAAAGGAAAAAATTAGGCCCATGATAAGAACAAATACGATAAATCCAAACCACTTTAAGATTTAAAAAAATTCCAAACTAGATTTGTGGGAATTATAAATATAATAACAGTATTATAGAAAAATTATTTTTACTGTAAGGGAAAAGCATTTAGAGACTGGTTTTGATTTTTATTCAGCAACCTCAACATGGAAGCTATAATTGCATATACCATAGTGAATATACTTTCTCAATTAATTAGTTGTTATACTGTGGTTCTTACCCAAACTGTGGTTACTCTATAAACAAAAGGCACCAGAAGTGTCTTTTTGAAACTGTCAGACCTCTCAAGCTTTCCTTCAATCCAGACCCTTAATTCTCTTATAAAGCCCTATATTTAAAGCCATGTACTGGCCTTACTGTGTGCCAGACATTTTGATTAGAGAGCTCATCCAATGGTCTGACTTCAAGCCAAAACTAAAGTTGAACCTTAAGGCCATGATCATATACACATGGCAGGAAAAAGATATAAAGATGGTTTTCAGATCATACCCTAGAATAGTCCAAGTCATTTTGTCTTCCTTGACTCAACAACCTGGTACAAATTTTTTATCTAGATACTAAAGGTTTTGATTTTTGTTGTTATATTTTGGGGAGAAAAGGAAGATGTTGGAATTTTTTTTTTTTTTCTTTTGAGAGACAAGGTCTTGCGATGTCGTTCAGGCTGGCCTGGAGCTCACTATGTATGTCTCAGCAATCCTCCAGTCTCAACCTCCTGAGGGCTGGAATTACAGGTGTGCACCACCACGCCCAGCGTTGGAAGTCTTCTAATCCTAATTAAGAGTAAGGCAGCAATTATCACATTCACAAGTGGAATTTTTTCTCCCTAGATTCACCAATCTGTAAAACTATTGATGAGATATATTAGAAAAATACAAAACAGAAAAGAATAAGCAGTTTTCATAACCAGTTCCTAACACTGTACACCAATGTAACAAATATTTACTATCTGCAATGTACACACTGTATTTGAAACTGTAGAATTCAATAGAAAGATTTTTTTTTTTTTTGCAGTGCTCTACCACTCAACTACACCCCCAGCCCAGAAAGATAATTTTGGTGGAGTGATGTTGTTTGAAGGAGAGACAAGATAAAGAAAGAAAAACTAGAAATTATATAGAGAAATAAGAAAATCTGATAAAAGGCAATGTAGAAAAACTTACAAATATTTTTAATTTCTGTTAAGTCTTCAAAGTGATGTTTCCTGCTATAAATCTGCTTGTTAAATATTATTTTTTTTATTTTATTTTAAACCAAGAACATGTATTGGTACATTCCACATACAATGGTCACATTCATTACATTAATTCTGTACCTATACATGATGCATCTTGGTTCTGCTTGTTAAATAACAAGAAAAAATATGAACAAAATAATACAGGCACAGTTAGAATTTCATAAAAATTTAGGAATGGAAAAACAAGGCCCTTTATCATTACACAGGATTCTGGCATTACTAATAATGCCATCCAGGTGAAGGCACACAGATCCTCATTTTACCAGTTGGACTAAATCAGAACACTCTTGATCTCGATTTTACTTGATAGCAGTCTTTAACCTCATCTTTTCCCCTTCACTGCAGCATTTTATCACATTGTCATTTTGAAAAGCTGCTTTGTGTATTATAGGAAGCAACTTGAAAACTCAGACCTGCAGGTAATTGTTGACCCTTCTTTACTTAATTTTGCATGTTTGGAGTCAAGAGTTCCTTGAACTCAAGATATATGAAAAACATTACAAAACACTAGTAAATCAATCTCAGCAGGGTTTTTTTCCTTTTAAAAGTATCAATCTAAATAGAAGTTGGCTAACTTACTCCTTACTGTCAAAGATAAAATGATTTAACTCTTGGTTAAAAGCAAGCACACTTGGCAAAACTGGGGAACAGAAGTAATTTTAAGCCAACCGCATTTCTCAAAAAGGAAATTCTTTGACATCAGAGGTTGTCTCCAATTGGCAGAGTTTCAAAACAGCAGACATTCCCAAAATAACAAATTTGAGACATCTTATTTTATTGTAGAAGTAGGAAAAAAGTAACTCCAGTATGGTTTTATTTTGTTTCCGTGATGGTGTGAGGGATGGAATCCAGGGCCTTGTGCATGTGAGATGAGGGCCCTACTACTGAGCTACGACCCAGCCACAGAATGGTTTTTCATTAAACCAATGGCACGGAGTTTATTCACATGAAAAATAAAGGTGGCCCAAAAGTACTATTAAACTAAAGGCAAGAGCAGTATTTTTTAAATCTCCAAATCAGTTTCCATGTTTGTTTGTTTTTCTTGCCATGAAAATACACAATTTTCTAAGTATTCATTCTCCCTCTGTTTCTGTCTCTCCCCGTGGTTGTCTCTCTGTCTGCCAGGAGGTGAGACACCTTGCTGCACCATATGCTCCCACTGGGATGTTCTGCTTCACCACAAGCCCAAAAACAATGGAGCCAAATTACCATAGACTGAAACCTTGGAAACTGTGAGCCAAAATAAAGTTATCCTCCTTTAAGCTGAATTTTGCAGGTATTTTGTCACAATGAGGAAACTTGACTAACACACTTGGGGTTCAAGAAAACCTAAAGATTTTGTTATTTAAAGATGTTTAAGTTCACGTGAACTTCATTCTTGGTCAAGAGTATTTCTCTAATATGTATGAGGTGCCCTGGGTTCAATCTGAAGAAAGAAAGAAAGAAAGAAAGAAAGAAAGAAAGAAAGAAAGAAAGAAAGAAAGAAAGCAAGCAGAGGAGAGCCTCTACACTGGGCTCTCCTTACGCCCACTGCCCACCTCCCAGCATGCTCCCTCGTTCAGTAATAAACATACAATTCCAACATGATATGATAATTATATAACGGAGCATTGTTCAAGGCAGCATAAGAGCAGAAAGGAAAGAGAAGGGTTTGGAGGACACTCTTCACAACTGGCGATCCTCCTTTGCTACCCCACCACTTCACACTCATGCCATTTTAGTTCAGCATTACTATGGAAAGATTATTTTTGAGTATGTATTGTGATATGTGAAAATTAATGGTAAAAACTCAAATAGAATTATATATGTGTAGATATAAATATGTGCATTAACGCAAAATATACTTTTGTAAACCTCCAAGGTAATGGCAGAAATCAAAAGCATTGCTTGAATACTGAGATAATATCCATAGGAAAATGATGTCCTCCGTAATTTTTTGATTTAACAAACACATATATATGACAGACATTGTTAGCATTTTATAAATATTAATGTTTTAAAAACCCCAATATACTTCCGTGATACAGGAAACTATTATCTCTTTTTTAGATGTGAGCAACCTGAAGCCCTAAGGAGTTAAATCCTCGTGTAAGGTCACACAGTTAGTAAGTAGTGACATCCTGGGGCAGTGATGGCGAACTCTTCAGCGCCTTCAGTGATGCCAAGAATTTGCTGTAGCATGCGCATCATAGGTTTGCCCCTGCCATAGGTGATCATTGTCTTGGTTTTAGTTCTGACAAGTCCTGCATCCCTGTGAACCTCCTCAGTTCCAGGAATATCAGGATGGTTGGTTATCCTAACCTGCAAACCCTGGCAATCTGACACCAGGTTCCGTGTGAATAATGTTTTGTTTTGTTTTGGTGCTGGAGGTGGAGTCTAGGGTTTATGCATGCTGAGCATGAACTCTATCACTGAGGTACAACCTCAGCCTTTATTTCTCTTACAATAATCCATAGATAACCATGATGAATGAGGAAACACCATGTGTAGAAATGGACCCAACAAAAGCAACCTTGAAATCTGGGCCTGCTATAGTATGTGGTCTACTTGGAAAAGTCACCTTCACTCAGATAATCTTGGAATAAACACTCTGGAATGTTCTAGGCTTGATTTGTACTGACTGCAGCTGAAGGGCAAACAAGGCCACTGCAGAGACTTCTGAAAGTCAGGAAGAGGGAGAAGGGGGATTGGAAATTCTCTGACGGAATGGCAAAGGAAACATTTTCCTTTTTGCAATTCAGGGACAATGGGAAACTTGAAAAATCTGTAAACCCAATTGGGAGCATTGTTGTTTTCTGCTTTCTGTGACTGCTTCTGTAAGTTTTCACATCACTAATTATCAAAGAAAATTTCTGTTGTCTCTGTTCATTGGGCTTTTCCCTTCAGTGCTTGCAATGGCTTTGTTGTGATAGTACCCTACTAAGAAACTTCTATCAAGACAAATGGACTAAAAGAGAAGGTGAGCAAGTTGCTCATATGCTGATGGGGAAAATACCCTAAAACCTCCTTCACTTGGAGAAGGAAGCAAGTGGAAGCTAGCAATCGTGTCAGCAGAGGCTTTGAGTCTGCAGTGTGGTCACCACCAAAGTCACACCTTTTGCACCCTCTTGTGTGGCTAGAATGCCCGAGTGGCCTCTTCCCCCTGGCTTTCCATGAGAAGACGAAGAGCCAGCTCATGAAGGGCTTTGTGTGTCCTCTTTAGATGCTGAGATACTTCTGGGCTGAAGGGAAGCTGTTGAGATGGTTTGAAAGGGGGGAATGACATGATTTGCATGTTTAAAAGATCACGGTATAAGAATGTTTGTCACACTCAGTCCTAACGAATATGCTATACGAAGACATGGTAGTTATTAAATGGGCCACAAAACTGCAAAACTTTGAAGATCTTTTGAAGGAGATTATAAAACAAAGGAAAATGCTAAAAAGATTTAAGTGTGTTACAGAAACTATATCAGCAAAGATTGCATGTATTTAAGGATAAAGGAGAGATTGCTTACTGAATGAACAAGTTGTTGACCTCACTAAGAACTAGGGAGGTTGCCATTTCCAAACCGTCCTCAGCAGTAGCAAATAGGGGTCAGTTGTTGGATACTGTAATCTAAACCAATATGAAAAATATATAAAAAATTATTCAGGCTGACTTGTAGTCTCTAATGGCCTCACCGAAGGGTCCTTTATCAGCAGTCCGTCTCACATTATAATCAGACTTCATTTTAATCTGTACACAGGTTTCTCAGAAAGAAGTTGGTATTTTTTAAAGGTGAAATGAGATCGCTTTAAAAATCCTTGACACACACAGTTACAGTGAATGTTCATTAGGCTTTTTGTCGGTTACTGATTTTTTGAGGGGTGGCTGGGGACCAAACTCAGGGCCTTGCGCTTGCTAGGCAAGCGGTCTGCCACTTGAGGTAAATCTTCAACCCCCACTTATTGATTTTAAGTCTCAATTTTCCCTAATGATTACATCATAATTTGTTTTTCTAAAATTGATTTTTCTTTTCAATAGTGTGGAGTAAACCCAGAGAGTGTTGAATTACATCCCTACCACTTTTTAATTTTTGGGGGGTGCTGGGTATCAAAGTCAGGGCCTTGCACTTGCTTGGCAAGCACTCTACCACTTGAGCTAAATTCCCAACCCCCACCACCTTTTTAAAATTTCATGTTGAGACAGGCTCTCACAAAGTTGTCCAGGCTGGCTTCGAACTTGTGATTCTTCTGCCTCAGCCTCTCGAGTAGCTGAAATTACAAGCATGTGCCACCATATCTGGCAAAAAAATGATATTTTACATACAGTTTTATTTGGTTTAACGCTCATTCACTGGTAAATATTTTTTGTCTATCTTCCCCCTGCCTGCTCTGAATAACCAATAACGAACAATATAGATAAATTTGGCTACTGTCCTTATGGTGATCATAGTCAAGAGGCAAACAATTATAATGTAATACATGTAAAGAACATGACAGAAATTCAACTTTCCTAACCAGTATCTATTTTACTACATCTTGCTTGTGATGAGAAGCTCAATTTTGTTGGAGGCAAGCAAAATGTCCAATTGTGGCATACTGTATTTTCCCAACATGGCCACAGCAGTGTTTTGATCCCATTTGCTCCTCTAGACCTTGCTCACATCAAGAAAGTAAAATCTGTCTCTCCTCCTCTTTAACAGTGGCAGGACTTTGTGTTTGCCACAATAAATAGTGGCACACAGTGATGTTGTGTGACATTTAGGCTTTGGTTGTAAGGCGACATGGTTTCCTCCTAGGTCTCTTTTGGGACCCTCACCCTGGGACTCAGCTATCATGGTGTGGGAAACCAAGAAGCTGCTTGAAAGGTCGTGTGTAGGTGTTGTAACCACAGCCCACTTGTGGGCATCTTCTTGGCTGGCAGCCAGTGTCGGTCGACTGCTCCTACACCGATGGCAAGCAGAGTGCAGATAAGCTTTCCACACTGAGCTTTACCCAAATGACGTGTTTGTGTGAAGAACATTTTCATCCTAAGTGACCAAGTTTTGAGTTGTTACATAGCAATAGATTCCTGGAAGATCAATTTAAAAACTACATTTCCCAGCCTTCCTGGCAGATTGGAGTCTTTGTGTGACCAGGTTCTGACCAATGAGATATTAGCACATTTAGTTTTTTTTTTTTAAATCACTATAATGAAATGCCTGATGCAGAATAACTTTATAAAGAGAAGTTTATTTAGTTCACAGTTTTGGAGGCTGAAAGTCCAAACAGTATAGCACAGGCTCTAGTGAAGGCCCCATAACACATGGAGGGGCACATGTTGGACGAATCATTTTAAAACAGGAAGCAGAAAGAGCTGAGTGGGGTGAGCCAGATTTGCTAGTTTTATAACAACTCTCTCATGAGATGTACCTTACTCCCTTCAGCAGGGAGGGCCCCGTAACTTTCCACTAGGCCTCACATTCCAGTACCTCCTAGTATGCTGCTCTGGGAGTACGACTTGAATGCATGGACCTTTGGAAGACACTCAAACACAGCCAAGCCACAGCAGCAGAAGCCCAAGACTCAGCAGGTCTTTCTGCAACTTTAGGACCTGGATCCTTTGCTCCTCCTTCTGCCTGCAATTCTGAGTGACTGCTAAAACTCCAGCAGGCATTTGGTAAGAAGGAGAATGAGGGCCACACCCTGCCAGTTCAGAACTGAAACTTTTTAGTCTCAACACTTTTAGTCATAAGGATAATGCAAATTGAAACGGCAATGAGATACCATTTCACACTTTTAGAAGGGCAAATATTAGAAAGACTGACAAAGAAGGAAAGAAAGAAAAGAAAGAAAGAAAGAAAGAAAGAAAGAAAGAAAGAAAGAAAGAAAGAAAGAAAGAAAGAAGGAAGACAAAGAAAGAAAGAGAGACAAAAGACTGACAATCCCACATTTTGGTGTGAATGCAGACCAAATAAAACTTGCACACAGATGGTAACAACAGTTTGGAAAACTGTTCAGCAGTTTTTTGTTTTGGTTTGGTGTGGTTTGGTTTTGTGAGACAGGCTCTTCCTGTGTGGTTCAGGCTGGCCTTGAACTCACTACATAGCCCAGGTTGGCCTTGAACTGGCGGCAACCCTCCTGCCTCAGTCTTCCGAGTGCTGAGATTACCAGAAGTTATGATTTAGATCTTAAATGTCCCCCCAAAGTCTCATGTGTTTGGAAGGTGACTGGGTGAGGGGAAGGTGCTGTATCATTAGTAGATTCATGCACTGGTGAACTCAGTAGCCCAATGTACAGTCCCTGGCTCCTCCCTTCTTTCTTTGCTTCCTGGCAGCCATTGCCTGAGCAATGTTTCCCATTTCCCTCTGCCAGGCCCCTCTGCGATCCTGTTTCTGCCTTGGAGCCAGCTGACCATGCACTGAAACTCAGCCAAAATAAACCTCTCCTCCTTTAAACCCCATGTTTTGAGTATTTTGTCCCAGTGATGGGAGCATGACAGAGATACCAGGCATGTAACACTATGCCTGGTTTTCAGCAGTTTTGAACAAAGATAAAAATACCTCTATTCTGTGATCCAGCTGTTCAACTTCTAGGTTTTTAGTGAGTGTGAAAAAATGTTCGTAGTAACTTAATTCCTAAGAGTCCAGAAAAGGAAATAATTCTGAGCACTGGTAAAAAGGAAAAAAGAATTGTTCCTTGTACACTACAATGGAATACTATTTGGTAATAAAAAAAGAATGAACTGTTTATATATGCAACAAAAATGAATGAGACTCAAATCTTTACATGGAGGAAAAGAAGCCAAATGTGTGAGTATACACCATGTGTTTCTGCTTAATATGGCATTCCAAAACATGCAAAACCAGAAATCAGATGACTGCCTGCCTCTTGGAGGAACTGATTACATAAAGGAACATTTGAAAAGCTGAAAAAAAGTTCTACATCTCAACTGGAATGTTGGCGACCCGTATGTATACAAAACTCACCAAACTGTACACCAAAGTATGTATACTTTACTGTATGTAAATTATAAAAAATTAGTTGAAACAAATATTTATAGGTTCACTTTTCAACATCTTATGTACTCTTAAAATCCACTCAGAGTAGCTATGGCTTAAATAGTGTAGATTTGCTGCTGATAAACTGTATATGTTGATAGCTATAAAACATGCACAGGGGCTGGGGATTTAGCTCAGTGATTAGAGTGCTTGCCTTGCAAGCACAAGGGCCTGAGTTCGATCCCCGGCACCACAAAAAAAAAAAAAAAATGCACAAATAGAGAGACACAGAGACAGAAGTACAGACAGAAACAGAGAGACGAACTGGAAGCTAGTCAGTGAGTTTGTTGCATGGGATGTCGCTGTGAAGAAACTGAAACAATCTAAACAGGAGAACTAGTGCTTGATCGGGAAGGGTTACAAGAGAAACTGCAAAGGTGTCTTGATCTAGATGGTGGCTAAACAGATGTGCATACATGTACGTTTGTAGAACTCATTGAAGTTTACATTATATTACTTCATTTTATGTACTTTACGGCATGCATGTTATGTCTCAATTTAAAGAAAGAGAGTGAGCCCTAGATGACAGTAAAGGAGGTTTGAAGAAAAATGGCCACATGGAGACCCTTTTGATGGTAGATTTCACTAGGTCTGGAGACCATTTGGATGAGGGAGAGGAGACTGTAAGGATTAGACATCTTTATTTATGGCTTGCACAGTTGTTTAAATGATGGTTCAAGTGATTAAATAGGAAGGAGGAAGGTTTGGGGAATGTGACAAGGTCAGCTTGGGACATGATAGAGGTCACAATAACACTAAATAAGCTTCTGTTGTTTATGATGAGTAAGATGCTCAGTTAACTATTTCTTGGGAAAAAAAATTTTTTTTTCAGTGTGCTGCTTCTTATTATTGAAAACTCTAAAAGGTTTGCCATCACTGGTTAGGTACTAATAGAGGAATCTTGGTCAGAGAGCATGGACCTTTAATAAGTCCCATTTTTCTTTTTTTTTTTCTTTTTTTGTTTGTTTGTTTGTTGAGACAGGGTCTCAATGCATCATTCAGGCTGGCCTCAAACTCACAGCCATCCTCCTGCCTCAGCATCTCAAGTGCTGGGCTCACAGGTGTATGCCACCATGCCTGGCTCAATAAAGTTCTTGATATATATTGCCAATTGCTTCCTTCAAAAAATGCATTCCAGTTTGGACTCTCAATAGGAGTACGTGATCCCGTTTATTTTTTGAAACAACCTTTACGCTTGGGCAGCACACATACTAAAATTGAAACAACCTCGCCACCTTTTAGTTTTATAAATGTTAGGGTTTGTTTTTGTTTTGCTTTCTCGGCCATGCAAGGGATTGAACCCAGGGCCTCATGCAAGCTAGGAAAGTGCTGTACACTAACTACACCCTGGCTCTTTTTTTAAAAATTTATTTTGAGATAGACTCTTACCGAATTGCTCAGAGTGTCTTCACACTTATAATTGTCCGCCTCAGCTTCCAGAAAAGCTCAGATTGTAGGCATGTGCCACCATGCCCAGATTTTCTTTCCTTTTCTTTTTTTTTTAGCAGAATAAAATGTTACTGATGTTTTATTTTGTATTACTTTAGCTCTATTAAAAGCAAATTGTTTCACATATATATTGATCATTTATATTTCTGCTTTTAAGATTTGTCTGTACAGTACTTCATTGCTGTGCCTGTTCCCATTGAAGTTTTAGTATTTTATTCATTGATTTCAATTACTATACACATTATTGATTTAAACTGCTACACACTTCTTTCTGTCAGATATCTTGAAAGATCTTTCTACTTTATAATTTGCTTTTCAATTTTCAATAGTTTTTGTTGGAGAGACTTTTAGATTTTTCATCTAGTCAAATCTTTCATTTTGATTCCTTCGTGATTTACCCCCATTGATTTTGTACTTAGACAATTCTTCCATCAGGAAGAAGTAAATAGTTCCCTAAAAATTCTCCTAGTTTTTCAACCAGCACTTTAACAAACATTGATAATGTTTCAGGTGTGTGTTTTAATATTTGTTTGTTTTACTTTAAACACTTCTCACATTTAACATCGGGAATTAATTTTAGCATATGCTATACTTTGACAATTCAACTTTTCACAGGCAATTGACCTATTGAACAATTTTTTTACACATTGCAATGTAATGGCAACTCTTTTATTTGCTTCATTTTTATAAGTAACAGTACCCATTTATGGCTATTTATTCTGTTCTAAATGTATGTTTAGAAATATTTACACTATTAATGCTCTGTTAGGTGTTTTTTCTTAGTTTCTTTTAATACATGATGGGGCAAGTCTTTATTTTGGGACACTTGGGGTTACACACAGCAAAAATACATTGAAGTTTCTTTAAGCAAAATGGAGAATATCCATGGACAAATTAACTTTGCCCAGAGGACGATCACTTTGACCCAGCCACAATATAGACCCATCCCCTTCGAATCCTTTGAGCTGGGTGTTTAGTCTTTTTCTCGTTAATTTTCTTTTAAAAAGTATTTCTTGGCTCTTCTCTATTTTTTCTAGCTAATCAACTCTGAAATCACCATTTCTAGCTTCAAAAGGTATCCTATTTGGATTTTGATTAGAGTTGCATTAAATAAACAAGTTAATTTGAGAAGAACTGACATCTTTATAATAGTCATTGTTACCCAGGAACTTGGTAGGACTCCCATTTATTCAAGTCTTCTTTTATGGTGTTCAGTAAATTTTGTAGTTTTATTTATATCGTTCCTGTCCATTTTGTGTTATGGCTATTCTGGGTTATTTTAAATTATTCATTTCCAAGTCAATTACAATTTGACTTCTACCATTAATCTTAGGGTTTTTTTAAACCAAAAAAAAAAAAAAAAAAAAAAAAAAAAGAGGGAGTGAGAAGCAGTGGAAATTACTGGAAGGACATAGAAGAGGCTCAGAAGAGGCGAGAATTAAGTTTCCGGAAAAGGAAGTAAGGCTGTTGTTAGTGATGACTGGATCCACAGCTGTATTTCTTACATTTCTCTCTCTCTCTCTCTCCATTGCTTGTCTTTCAATACGTATGTCTGTGTTTTGACACCAGCATGATGTTTCCATTATCCAAAAAGAAAGAAGGTGTTTTCCTCATTGGTTCCAGATAGAAAGATTGGTCCAGCTTGAGTCATACGCTCCTATTGAGAATTACTTAGCCTTACAGCTAGACGGGTATGATGCTATGATCAGCACAGCCTGACTCGTGCATCTGCTTCTGTGGACAGGGAAGCAAGATTCCCTGCCAGATGAAGAGACAGAAAGCATGCAGGGCAGACAATAGCCACTACATCATTCGATATTCCCATCAAATTTGCTTGTGATTGCCTGTTGCTAATTCAGTATCTACTTCTCAATTCTTGTAGTTATTTTACTTTCTGAAATCTTTGATGCTATTGACAACTCCTTAAATTTCCTCTTGTTTCAATAACTTATTTTTCTTTTGGTTTTCCCTCTTTTTACTCTTCCTATTCCTTTTCATTCTCTTATTTAGGACCTCTTCTCCCACCCGCCCTTCTTATAGAACTGTTTTATCTAACCTTCATCTTTACTTTGTCTTTTCCTTCTATAGCACATTATTCTGGATTATCTCATTTTATCCTATATTTTCGATGCTCACCTGTACATTATTGACTGTCATCCTTTCCTCCAGGCCAATTTTCTTTGTCTTTAGACTCAGCCTGTAGTGATAAGAACTCAGTGCTTTAATTACAAGAATGCATGGTCATACAGTAAACTGTCTTTTGTCCACAGGAGACACTGAACACATGACGAATCCTCCAGAAAATATTAACTGTTCTATAAGAGTGGACACACTTTTCATCCTTGCCTTCTGTATTTCCAAAGTAGAAACATGTAAAAAACAAACAAACGAACAATAGCAACAACAAACACAAAGTAGGAACATATTGCTATTATTATACTTCATCTCTAAAAATCAGATAAAAGCCAGAACATGGCATAATAATTAGGAAAAATCATACTCAAGTGGGTATCTGTAAACTTCTGTTCTAAATCTTGCTTTGCAGATGAGCCTTTTTTATTTTAATTTTATTTACATATTTATTAATTTTGTGTCACTGGGGATTGAACTCAGGGTACCTACCCTACCACTGAGCTACATCCTTAGCCCTGTCCTTTTTTGAGGGTCTCACTAAATGGCCTACGTTGGCCTCAGACTTGCAATCATCCTGCCTCAGCCTTCTGAGTAGCTGAGATAATAGGACTTTGCCACCATGCTCAACAGAACCAAACCTTTTTAATGCCTAAGATTCTTAGTTCATGTTATGATAGGCATTATGGCTTCTATTTAGATGTTCTCCCAAAGCTTCACGCAATCATAGGTGAGGCTTTTCAGAGGTGGCTAGATCCAGGGTGTGTGATGCTGGGATCAAGGATGAGATACTAGGATAAAGGGTGTGCGTTCTACCTGCCCCAAATGTTCGTAGCCTGGATAAAATATAAGGCACAGAAAGAGGGTCATTGCTTGTCCTTTGTCGGCTTTCTACTTAGATGGCTTTTGCTGACTTTTGCCTGCTGCAAACTGTTTCTCCATTGCAATGCCCCTCTGCCATGCTATCCTGCCTTGGAGTGAGCTGATTATAGACTGAAACCTGTACAAATTGTGAGCCAAAATAAAACTTTCCTGTTTTAACTTTGGATGTCAGGTATTTTGCTTCAGCAATGAGAAAAGTAACTAAGACACTAGAGATACAATGAGATAATTAATACATGTAAAAACATTTTATAGTCCATGAATAACTATATACAGTACTGAAACATGTATTATTATTGTCTCATCGTGCCTCACTTGCTACTCATGGTCATGATATGAAAATTAATTTTGATCATTATTAATTTGCACCAAACAAGGTATCATCTCTCTCTAAGGGTCTTTAATGAATTCATTAGTCATTTAAATTTAATTTGAGGGGCTGGGGATTTAGCTCAGTGATTAGAGTGCTTGCCTTGTAAGCACAAGGGCCTGAGTTCGATCCCCGGCACCACCAAAAAAAAAAAAAAATTTAATTTGACACATGATCAACAGTAATAGTATATAAAATATTTCTACTTCAACACCAAAGCCAGCATCATGTGAAGGAGAAAAATGGAGAGGTCTCATTAGAATCAGGAAATGGTCAAAAATATCTACTGTTGCTACTATTCAACATACTAGAAAGGAGACAGCATTATTCTCTCATGACTAAGAAGGAGACAAAAATGAGAAGTACAAGAAGTGTAAGTACAGGAGGTAAAATTAGAAAGTTTTTGTCAATATCATTGCATTCCTGACAATCTTGGGACAACTGAAAGAATGCGATAGATAACACCATTCAGTAAATTGGCTGAGTGTGAAATCAGAACTGTATAGAAATAAACAAGGAATTTATTTACATATACCTACTAGTTAAAGAGATAGAATGGACTAAAGACCTGTTTACAAAAGCAACAAAAAAGTTTTTCTTGAAAAACCTTAAGAAATATATTTGAAAAAACACTATTTAAATAAAAGATTTACAGCTGAAGTCCCAAAAGAATTTTGAACAAATGAAAAGCCATCCCATGTTCTTGAATAGGAATGCTCACTATCACACAGAGGCCAATTTAAAAAAAAAAAAGACAAAAATGATTTTATTTTAGGCATTCTAATTCTACCATCAATTTTATTAAAAACAAGCAACAATAGCTATAGAAATATGGAAGAAATCCTAGAATGTGATAAAGTAGCCCTTTTATATATTGAAAAGAATCAATGGAACAAATGAAAAATTCAGAAATAGACATTAATAAATTATGAAAACAGCATTTCAAATCGGTGGGAAAAATAATTTATACAAAAACTACTGGAAAACATCTAGAAAAATAAGAAAAAATAAATTTGGATCTACACCTACTAATCTATACAAAAAATTAAATTGACTCATATATTTATGTTTTTTAAAAACTGAAAGAACTAGAAGAAAGCTTTGGAAAACTATATTCCCTTTATAAAAATGTTTTAGGGAGTGTTACAGTTTATATCTAAAATGCCCCCAAAGCTTCATGCTCTCTTAGGTGGGGGCTTTTGGGAATGACTAGATCGTGGGTATGAGATACCAGATTAGTCAATAGTTTGGTTTAGTATAGTTCCGGGTTTGATTGAAGGGATTTAGTAAATAGAGACAACCCACAAGGTTAATAAGCTTGTAACCTGCATAGGATAAACGGGAATGAAGAAGGTAGGCTGCCGCTGCTCACTCCCTCCTGTCTGCCATGCTGCGGACTGTTTCTCCTCTGCCATGTCCCTCCGCCAGGATGCCCTGCCTTGGAGTCGGCTGATTATGGACTGAAATCTCTTCAAACTGTGAGCTAAAATAAATCCTTCCTCCTTTAACTTGTGGGTGTCAGATATTTTGTCCCAGCAACAAGAAAGCAATTAAGACCTAGAGGGAAGGCCATTCCTAAATAGTGTATGTCACAAAACTCAGAAGTGCTGAAAGAAAAGATTAACACATTTGAAGGCATAAAAATAAAATTCTGCAAGATAAAACAAAGACAATGACAAGCTGGGCTTAATGGTATGTGCCTGCAATCCTAGCACTCTGAAAGTGAGGTAGGAGGTTGACAAATTCAAGCCCAGTCTGGGCAATTCAGCGAAATGCTGTTTAAAAAAAAAAATGTAAAGGATGCAGCTCAGTGTAAGGCCTGGGTTCAATCCCCATACAAAAAAAAAAAAAAAGACAATGACAATACTGAACGTATAGCTCAGTGCTAGAGTACTTGCCTAGCCTGCAGGAAGCCCTGGGTTCCCTCCTAGCACTGCCAAAGCAAACAAAAAAAGATAATAGAGGGGCTGGGGATTTAGCTCAGTGGTAGAGTGCTTGCCTAGCAAGCACAAGGCCCTAAGTTTGATCCTCAGCACCAAAAAAACAAAAACAAAAACAAAATAACAGCAAGGAAAAAAGACGACAAACTGATAAAAATGAATATTTGCTACTCAGACCATAGGGAGATGCTAATTGGTCTAATATACAGATTGTTTTATAAATCAATAAGAAAAAGACCAATAGACTATTAATGTAAAAGAAAATACAAATGATCCCCTATGAAAAGATGCTTTATTTATGAAATAAGAAATGCATATTAAAGCAACACCAGAATATCATTTTAAAATTCTATTAGCAAGGATCTAAAGTTTTGATTAGAAAATGGGCTCTATTACATTGCTAGATGAGTGCATATTGGCAATTTGGCACTATCTTGTAGAATTAACAATGTAACACAGCAGGCTTTCTCCTGGGAATTTATCCCAGACCTTATTCATTCATGTTACTAGATTAGTCATTACAGCACTGTTTGTAATACCAAAAGATTTCAACAGTAGATATACATACTGTACACGGGGATAGAGGAGCTATGAAGACGCCACTTACGTGGTAAAAAAATGAGCCCCATGACCTGATATCATTCAGAAAAAGCAAGGTATGATATGTATGGTATTCTACCTTTTGTGTAAAAATAAGAAGAAAAATAAATGTAAATTATGTTTACACATATGAATTATCTCTAGGTGCATTTTTGAATTATTTCCTAGGTGTCACTAGGAAAGGAAATAGTATCAAGGATGTGCAGAGATAGAGAAGAGCTTTTTACTTTATACTCCTTTCAATTTTCTTTTATCATGTGAATGTATAACCAATTCTCAGCTATAAACAAAATTAAGTGGTAAAATGTTATCCCCTTTCTCATTTATATAGTAACATTTGCATATTCGGGAAATGATAAAATAATTCTGAGGCTGCGACCTTAATTATATTTCAGCTCTGGAGCCGATTATTGATTTAGCACTATCTCATAAGTGGCAGTGCAAAGGAAAGTTCTAGAGAGCCAGAAGTGGGGTAACTAGAAGGTGGAATGGAAGTCACAGGGAAGGCATTGGTTTTCCATTTGGGAGACCTGAACCATTACATGGATTTTGCAAATACCAAACTCTTTATCTTTGAAAGTAGTTAAAGCACGCCCATACCCTAATGTAACTGCTAAGTTGTCAGTCTGCTTCTGCATTTCTAACACTCCTCCAAAGCTCCCAAGTTTTAAATATTCTTACAGATATGTGCTACAGGTATACAAGCTGCATAGATGAATACGTATTTAATTGTTTAATGCAAATGATAGCATATTACATACATTGTTCCACAATTGGTCTTCTCTCACTTAATGGTTTAGGGCAGAGAGGGCGAACTTTTTAGAGCTTTCTATGATAAGAAACAGACTGTGGTGGCACACACCATAGGCTCACCAACACTGTTTTAGAGCCTGCTCCAGACTGATGCCTTTTTTTTTTTTTTTTTTTTTTTTTTTTTTGGTGCGAAGGATCAAACTCAGGGCCTTGTGCTTGCTACACAAGCACTCTAACCACTGAGCTAAATCCCCAGCCCTAATGCCTTGTCTTTTTAACAGCAAAACAGCATTACACTGCAGTGTAACTATTATTTAGGGAAGGAATCTTCAAATGGTGAGAAAACAGGCTACTCACCTGACATGGTTTCAGCTCTCACTCCTCCTCCCCTGGCACTTTTCTTCTTGTTCCAGCAGCAGCTGACCTGGAGCATCTACTCCACCTCTTCCACCATGAGGATATGTTGCTGCACCACATTTTTCTCCCCTCGAGAGGTAACCGGGATGAGTCAAATTCTGGGTGGAATGGCCGGTCCTACAGTTGGCAATTCTTAGCATTTGTGTTCAGCTGTGGTTTCTGAGAGTATATGAGATACCCTGGGCTGTCTTTACCACCTGCTATCTTACGTACATTACTATCCTCCATTTGACACACCTGCCCCATTTTATAGTCAAAGTACTATTATGATCTCTGGCAGGATGAAATAGGACCTATGTATTTCTTATGTTCTATCAATGTATTTATTAGTGATGACACCAAAATTAGTGTAGTGGTAATGATGAGGTAGATACCACAGACTAAAACGTAGATGAGCCCAGGTTTTGGCAATGTCTGTATTAAAGTAAAATTCTGGTGCTAAGAAAATCTTTTGTGTTTGTAGTGGCCTAGTTACATAGATGTAATAGCTGACAAACTAAACTCTACAGAGAAGAACACTGAGCATATTATACACAGTATGATTTTACACATATTATTACTTTTCAATATATTAACTTTAGGAGAATAAAAAATTTTCTTTTTTCATCTAATGGTTACCTTTTGGGCTGATTAGTTGCTCCCTTCCTTCTTATGTCATTTGACCAGAATACCTGAGTTGGTTTCTTATTTAGAGTATGGTCTGTCATTAAGCAACATGCTAGGAACTGGAGTTACAAAGGTTCCCGAAACAAAGTAGGTTCCCTTTATTAAGGAGCTTCCTGCCTAAGTAGATACATAAAATGAGAGGACGTTGTGAGGGATGCACTACGATAGAAAGGAACAAGTGAATTTTCTTCTGATACAGAACGTGGTGGTGGTCAGAGGAAGGTTGGCAAAAATTATGCCAGAATCAGAAATGGGGTGTTTGGTCTTCTCCTCCCTCCCTCCGTCCTTTCTTTTCTTCCTTCCTTTCTTCCTGTAGTGTTGGCCATTGAACCCAGGGCTTTGCACATGCTAGGCAAGTACTCTGCCACTGAGCTACTCTCCCAGCCTCAAGGGGTGTCTTTTCTTTAACGAAAAAAAAATTTTTTTTAATCTCCTGACAATAACCAACTGTGAGCTCTACTTTTGAAAGTATAATAGAAGTATGCTTTCTATCCTACCACTTTTTTCCTGATTAAGTCTCATCAGCAGAAGAAAGAAAAGGCAATTTCCTTCTCTCATTCAAACCTATGAATTCTGTGCTTGTAGGAAAAGAGAGGTCCGGGACTCGAGCTCAGAAGTGGTCTCCTTGGCAACTGAGAGACTGGTTTTCAGGTTTCTGAGAGTTTTATGGCATCATTAAAAGAGATCCAGTCGTGCAGCAGGAAGTAGGATACCTGTGTGGATACAGGAATTTGGTCACTGATGGTTCCCTGTGTCCCTCCATGTCATTCTCTTGGGGTGGGTCTGCAGTCTGGGCTCACAGCCTTTGAGCAAGAACTGTCCCAACCAGCTCCTTTCTTCAAAGGCGATGCACCAGGCCTTCTGACAGCATCCTGCGGCAGAAGAAGAAATCATTGCTCAGTGATTCTTGCCTGAGACTAGGGAGGGGAGTTGCCTCAGAAGTTAACTGGGCTGAGTGTGGTAGCACATACCTATAATCCCAGCACTCCAGAAGGCTGAGGCAGGAGGATCACGATTTTGAGCCCAGCTGGGCAACTTAGCAAATTAATAAGAAGCTGTCTCAAAATAAAAAATAAAACAAAGGCCTGGGGATATATTTCATGTGAAACCCTTAAATTCAATCTCCAGCACTACACACACACACACACACACACACACACACACACGCACACCAAAAAACAAACCAAACCCAAAAATGATAACAACACTAGCTCCAGACAATTGGGACCAGGGATCATCTCTGATTTAATCTGATTTAGAAAAAATAAGGAAATGTGACTTTTCCTGTACCTGAGACTTACACAGCAGAATAAGAATAAGTCATACTGGTGACAAAACAAAAGATCTGAAAGTTCAGCGTGGCTTAACCTCCAAGTAATCACAAAGCAATATACATTTATAAGAATTTAAGCTGCATTTATAAGAATTTAAGACCTTGAAGATTAACACATCTGAATTAAACTGGACGTATTTTCACACTGGGGTAAAACTGTGTGTGTCTTGTGAGTTTCTGGTTACTGAGGACATTGGTAAATGAGAAGTAAAGATTTCAGAAACAGAGGTCCCAGGTTAATCTCTTTTTGGACCTAAGTCCAATGAAACTAATACATTTTCTAGCAGGACTCTTTCTTTGGGCACCACACTGTTTCCCAAATGAGTTGAAACCGTAGGCCTAGAATCTAAAGCTTGTGATGCAACTTGATTATAATGCATTGCTTGGCATTCACCTGCAAGTGCTGTATCCAAAAAATAAGGATGTGATTAGTTTTAAATCACACATTTTGAAAGCATGGATGGATTTCCCATGGCTGGGTAGCCTAGTTCTTGAATAGTTGGCTTCTTTTGATGAGAATTGTGTTTCTTACTTGGCTGCATAAGCAATGCAGGTCTAACAGCTGTCTCCTGAAGGCTGCCTAAAGCAACAGGACATACCCCTGGCCCTGCTGTGCAGGCTCTCTGTGTCCTTGCAAAGGGCCGAGTCTCCTCTCTTGAATGGGCAAGACAAGAACCAGGTTCTGCCAGGAGGCCAGTTTTGCTTGATTCTTCATGCCCACTCAGCCTCAAGCTGCGAGAAGTGCAGTTCTTCACTCCTGTCTGCTAAGCATCATCTGTTCTCTCCCTTCCTGGATCCTGGGAAAGATCTTGCCTGTGTATAGAGGCGCTGTGGTTTGAATGTGTCCCTAGAAGTTCCGTGTGTTGGAAACGTACCTGCAAATTCATATGTTAATAGTAGAGGTGGGGACTTTAGGAAGTAATTAAAATTAGATGAGGTCATGAAGGTGGGGTACCTATGGTGACATTAGAGGAGAAATCTGAGCTAATACGCTTGCTGTGTCTTGTGATCTCCACTGCCATGTTACAGTGCAGCAAGAAGGCCCTCACCAGTAACAATGCCATGTCTCCAAAACCATGAATCAAATACTTTTACTTTCTTTATAAATTATCTGCTGTCAGTTATTCTGTTATAGCAACAGAAAATAGCATTTGGAAGAAAATGGCTAAGCACCTAGTTCTTGCTTTAGAGACTAGGATACTAGAAACTGTAATAAATTTTTATCAAACTAATACAATAACATAATAAAATTTGGCAATATATGGGTTTCCAAGTTTTGGAAAAGACCCAAGGTAAGGACTGATGCATGAACAGCAGCTTACCAGTGATAAAGATGGCAGAAAGGTGGGTGGCACAGAAGCATCACAAAGATTGGAGGTTTGAGGAACAGTACAGAATTTGGATCCCTGGAATTAAGTGACATAGGAAAATAGCAAGAGATAAAGTTGGAGAGATGGAAAAGGCCACATTAGAAGTAGATTTATGTGTTATAACAGCACACTACATCCTTAATTTATAGATGATTTTTATTGGCTAAATTGTGTTTCTCTCAAATTCCTGTGTTGAAGTCCTAACTGCAAGTATCTCAGAAAATGTCTGTTTTTAGATAAGGGCCTTTAGAGAGGCGATGTTTCCCTTTTAAGAAGAGGAAATTTGGACACACAAAGACACCAGGGATATGTTCACCTAGAGGGTGAAGACACAGAAAGAAGGTACCCTCACAAGAAACCAGGACAAGAAGAAAAGCCTCACAAGAAACCATGCCTGGTTAGAAAGAGAAGAATAATGAATATATGAGATATTTGCCTTACTTGCCTAAAGAACTGCTGAAAATATACGCAGTCAGTGAGTGTGTTGCAGGCATGAAGAGCCACCTTCCTCAGACAGCTTGCATCTAGTGACGGAGTGAAGCAAGGGCGTGGAGGCGGAGACATTTTCATCTTAGAGGGAACGACTTTGAAGGGCAGTTTCAGCTCCTGAGCTCCGAGTCTGGTTGACTGGGCTCTTCGTTGAGCATGCATCTGAGTTCCATTTTCTTCCTCTGACTGATTCTGTTTCCTTCCACAACTTGCGACAGCATTTACCCTTAAAAATATCTCAAAAAACCTGAACTTCGAATCCGTGTCCACTTCTGGAGAAGAGAAAAAAACTCTTATTTTGGTAACATCATGAAGATTTAAATGTCATTGTATATTATACTTAACGGTAAAATTAAGACCTTTACATTTAAAGAAATAACTTAAATAACTGAAAATTATTTTTGTCTAATGGTCTGGAGTTTAATGTATTTCATCATAACTATTTAAATTAACAATTCTAACAGTAGCACTTATAATGTGTCTTCTTCCTGGCAAAACAAAGAAGGAACAAAAGATTTTTTACTTCTAACAATATGAATGAACTGTAGACACGTTCACAAATAAAAGTAAATTAAATGGCATTGTTGCCATCAGTGATGTATTCTACCACTTGTCCACATTACCTACCACATGTACACACACACACGCGCGCACATAACTGACTCTAGCTGAGCAATCCCCTTATCTATCATTCATCCTCAATCTCTTAACAAACATTTTATTAATTGGTGTGTTTGACGGGGCTGGGAATGTAGCTCAGTGTTAGAGCCCTTGCCTAGCATGCACTAAGGCCCTGGTTTCCATCTCCACCACTAGAGAAGAAGGAAAGGAGAAGGAAAGACCAAGAAAGAGGAGAAGAAGGAGGAAGAAGTGAAGGATCAGAAAGAGTAGATGGAGGAAGAGGAGGGGGAGGAGTAGAGGGAGGAGGAGGAGGTTGAAATACCACGGCATTTTATGCCAAAAACCACCTCAAGTATCCTAACCAAATATAGTTTGTATACCTTTTCCCTCGATGTTCATAATAGAAAAATATATTAGAAATATACAGGGGCTGGGAATTTAGCTCAAGGGGTAGAGTGCTTGCCTAGCAACTGCAAGGCCCTGAGTTTGATTCCCAGAACCACCCCCAAAATATATATATCTTTCTAATTTTCATTAATGTCATTAAATAACTATTGGACGACATCTTCTAAAAAAATCATTCCCAATTACCTATTTTGTGTCATTTAAATAAGATCAGATAAGACACATTTTAAAACAATTTCAAACAAAGTAAAACTATCACCATTGTTGCTTTTACTATTAATTCTCATGGAAGTGAAAGTATTAAGCTTTGTTTACCCCCCTCAAGATTCTTCAGAAAATGTAAGGGGTGGGGGGAGGCGGTGCTGGGGATCAAACTCAGGGCCTTGAGCTTGCTAGGAAAATACTCTACCATTTGAGCTAAATCCCCACTCCCTAGAAAATGTAATTTAAATGCTATGTAAGTGTGTTTTCCTTTCTAAAAGTTCTGTATTTCCAGACCTATAAATAAATAGAAATAATTTATAATATTGAATTCATATCCATTTATCCATCTGTGGTATGATATTGATTAAGTGATCTGACATTTAATATGAACTTACTTGTTCTGTTTTTTTGAGATGGAGTTCTCTCCAAGTCACCAGGCTGGTCTCAAACTTGAGATCATGCAGTCTTTGCATTCTAAGTAGCTGAGATTATGTAAGTGTACCAGACACACTGGCTTGCTCTTTATAAAAGGAAGAGGCAATAAACAGTTCGATTAGTACTGCTTCTATCTAGAGGTTCAGTTCGGGCCTCAATAGAAACAGCTATTCATTTTTGAGTGCATATTATTTGCTAAGCACTTTAAGGACTCCAAAGACAAGTAGGACTTCCTCTGTCTTTCTGAAAAGTTTATAATGTATTCAAGAGGAATAGGCAAATAAGTAATCAGGGAAAGACAAATGCCATAAGGAAGGCATCACATTGTGCAGCGTGATATCTAATTGTGGTGCTGGTTTCAAGAGTGTATACATGTCAAAGCTTACTAAATTGTACACTTTAAATATATAGTTTATTGCCTGTCAAATTTACCTCACGGTTTTCTTTTAAATACCAAGATGAGAAATTTTTATGTAATTTTATGCATAATGGAAAGTACTTTCATTTTTAGCAGATAAATAATTAAACTGGTATTCTGCTGTGTAATGAATAAACCAGTGGCAATGTTAGTTGATTAAATTAAAAAGGAAAGTGATAAAGGAGGGAAAAGGATTCCAGTATGGAGTGTTCTGGCAGATGAAGCAGGCATTTTGATTGTTAAAGACTTAGTAGAGCTAGAGTTATTGGCTTAGCAGCCATTAAAGCTAAAATTAAGATGTTACTTGAAGTTTTATTAAGACCAAGAATGATTTCCAAGAGGTCTAATGTCCTGGAATAGTTAAATAGTTCTCTAAGTCTTACAGTAGCATATAATAGTGATAAACATATACAATTTCTAACTCTTACATTCTTTTCTAGGAAATTGTGATTGACATTGCCCTTGTACCAGCTTAAGTGAGTTAAGCCCAACTCCATATCTTTGGTCAACACAGAAACAGCTAATGCACCTCTTAATCTCTAATACAGTCTGGCAGTCTCTGTTTGGTCACTTGAAATCATGCTCCATCTTGGGTTAGGAGAAGATCAAATAATAGTGCATAAGCCTTCAATATGTGTATATGATTATTTGAATCCAGAAATACGAGAGTAAAAGGAAGAAAATGAGTATATAGATTGGTGAAAAGTGAGGAAGCATAAGTTTAAGCAGTAAAATGGGATAAAAGTTGTTTTTGAAGGAAAGAAAGGCTCTTTGCATATTTGGTTGCCCCAGGACTTACATTTGTATCATCCAGGATATAACTGAAATATATTATATTGAAACATAATATACACCCCACTAAGATGAAACTCTCCAAATTCTCTCTTGGATTAAAAGAAATAACCTTGTATTTAAATTTTTTATGAAGTTTCTTGTATTGTGCAAATAATCTCTTTGTCAGGTAAATTGAATTATAAAGCATGCTGTTTGATGAGTACTGAAAGAAGTTAAGTAAAGAATCAGCTTAAAAATGCAGACCAAGAGACTTAACTACATCTACCATGGTTTCTATTAATCCTGATGTGGAGAGGTATAACTTCAAAGATAAAAGCCTTATTATTGTTATTTTTTGGTAAGATTCTTTCAAAGAGAAGCACAGATTTCTAATTAAATTTAGTAGAGCAAAGACAAGAATATCTCTTTGCCACCTCCAGAAATGGCAATAAGGGAATAAAATGATACTAAGATCAAAAGAACAAAGAACAGGACAGATGATGACAACATATCAGAGACATTAATAACATTTTGAAAGCTGGAAAACAGAAGTGTTATCTGAGAAAGCTGATACTTAACAAAACCGAGAAAGCTGAAACTTTAATGGAGAAAAGAAAGAAAGAAAGAAAGAAAGAAAGAAAGAAAGAAAGAAAGAAAGAAAAAGAAAGAGAGAAAGAGAGCAAACCATTTTGAAGGCAGAAACCTTCAAAATTATTCAGGAATTAGAGGCAGTGTTATGTGGATTACAGGTGTGCACCACCGCACCTGGCTTCAAAATTAAAAAAAAAAAATGTTTTTTTGAATGTCAGGCAATTTTAGCTCAGTACAAGGCCCCGAGTTCAATCCTCAGTACTTAAAGAAAAGTGATAATACAGAAACAGAAATGTAAATCTACATGTTATCCTGTAAAGTAAAACAAAAAAGGTAAAGAGTTGGAAAATAGAGAAAAAAATTTTTTTTTGGTTTTTTTGAGACAGGGTCTTGTTATGTAGTTCAGACTGACCTTGAATTCGTGATGATCTTCCTGCCTCAGCCTCCTGCGTGCTGGGATTACAGGTGTGCACCACCACACTTGGCAAGGAAAAATTTTTAATGGTAACAAAATGTAAGTTACGTAACATTAACCATTTTAAGGTATATGCAATTCAGTAGTATTTAGAGCATTTATGATGTGATATACCCATCACCTTTCATGGTTTCCAAATATTTTCATTACAGAGAAGAACACCATGTAAAAACACTTTTTAAAATTAACTAGGAAACTCAACCTGTGACTAATAGGAGTCGCAGAAAAAGATAGCAGAGAAAATGGTGAGAAAGAATCATCAAAGCAATGCTTCAAGACAAACTGCTGGAGTTGATGGATGGTCTTGAATCTCCAGACTGAATCTCCCGATTAATGTAAAATATCCCTTTTTCGCATTATGCTCAACAAAGTGTGAGAGAAGATTCTTCTCTAGATAGTGTCTAGATAGCAAGATAAAATATCAGAAGATCAGGGATAAAGGTCCTAAATATTTCCAAAAAAGAAAACACAAGCTATATACAACTAATTGAGTATCACAGTAACCCTAGATTTCTCAATAGCAAATCAATATCAATGAAGTGATACATTTAAAACTACAATTAGGTCTCTTTATTTGCATTTTAGGTTGCTCATATAAGAGAAACCATGAGACCTTTTTCTTGTATCTGATTTATTTCATTTGGTGTTATGGACTCAAGGTGTGTCTATTTCTATACGTGATTCAAATTTGTCCTTGCTAATGGCTGAGCAGTATTCTTTTGTCTATTTCCTTATCCATTCATTTGTTGATGGGTACGTGGGCTGCTTCCAAAATTTGGTTATTACGAGTTATGCTGCTATAAACATAAACAAATATCACTGAAATATGATGTCTTCAAAGTTTATGGAAGATACACAGAAGGGTTATAGTTGGTTCAGATGAAATTTCTATTTTTAAAATTTTAAGGAATTTCCATAAAAATGCAATGTATTTAAAATGGAAGCAAATCCTCAATTCAAATTTCTTCTAATCTAATCGTGTCACATCTTGAGTGATACTATCATCATGACAAATATTATAGACAACATTAGAATTCAACATGGATATCTCTCAAGTGACAAACCATTGATCAATTTTTATCTCACTTTAAAAACAAGAAAGGATATTTCTATTCACCTTTCTTCACTTTCACTGTTATCATCCTGATTAAATGTAATCCAATCCCATTTTATTATTCACTTGGGCCACAGATGTTACCATGTATGATGACCTTCTTGCCTCCATCTTTGTTCTTCAGGCACATTGCTTTTTTTGAGTTAAAAAAATCACATTATCCTTTTCGGTAGCACAGAACTAATTAATTTTGTTGCTTGAAATAAAAAACAAAAACCAAAATAAGCAAACAAACCCACTCCCCAAGTCCTTAGCCCTTACCTACAAGGCCCATTGAGATCAGCCATTCTGGCCTCAGTTCAACACTGTTTCTTTCCCTATGTGTCATTTAATTGGCACCATTTCAGTGTTTCCTGACCACACAGAGTCTTTGTGGCTCTTACGGAATGTGTCCTTTCTAATCTTCACCTAATTATTTGTCCTAATAACACACATCCCTGAAAACACTTCTTTCTCTTTTCATCCTCTTCTGCTGCTTCCCTGACTTAAGTGTAGGGTCCAGAGACCCTATCACTTTGCTAATGATTTTGAAATTCCGTTGTCAAGAATAATCTGATGCAGGTTAGCATTCAGTACGTAAGTGTTGAATATTAAATGCCTTTATCTGATTGCAAAAAAAAAAAAACTACAATTAGGGCTGAAGGCGTAGCTCAGTAGGAGGGCACTTGTCTAGCATATGTCAGTCTTTGAGTTTGATCCCCAGCACTGCAAAAAAGAAAAAGAATGAGTGATAGTTAAATGACTGTGTCAATTTGAGAGAGAAATGTCCAACTATATTGGTTTAGCATAGTACTACGTATGGCTGAAGGGATTTACTGAAAGATCCCACCCTGGGTGTGAGCGACACCCACCAATAGGCTTGCAACCTCAGTGGAATAAAAGAGAAATGAAGAAGGAAGGCTTGCCTCTGTTTCTTCAGAGGAGCTCCAGACTTCACCTTCACCGTGAACGTTATCACCTGGCTTCCAGAGCAGACTCTTTCAGCCTCTAGCCCAGACCCCTCAGCCTCCTGACACCGACTTGCACAGTGAGCACCAAGCCTCAGCTTTTGACTGGATCCTTCATATCTCTGGCATGGGACAGCCCTTTCGCACTCTTCTACCCCTGACTGCAGATAGTTGTTGGAAGCCTACCTCGAAAATCTTTATATATTTATGTATCTTTTATTAAATCTATTTCTCTACTGAGCCCTGACCCATACAAAATGTAAGTAAAATAAAATGGTATAAAAAAACTACAATTATGTCCACCCAGAATCCTGTTCATGGCAAAATTATTGATCGCCATGAGAAATAAGTATGTGAAATTTTTAGAATGTAAGCCTTCAAAGTTTTACTCTTCATCTTTTTTCTCTTAGGGAGTTAGAACGAATGTAAACTGAGGAAAAATAGGAAAAAGAACAAAGATCTGTCAGAGGAGCCCAGTGAAGAGCTGTTGATGATAATGAGAAGTGGGCGGAAGAGAGAACAGGTGGCCCCAGGATGACATCACACAGCTGAGTTGAAACAGACAAACCAGGAAGACAGTGGTTCAGGAGGAATTTCTGAATGTAGCTCGTATGTTACTTGATATTTTAGTGCCTGGACATTTGAACAAAGATTTTCAGTTTTCCTTGACAGTTTGAGAATAAACTAGTAATAGGCACATAGAAGAATAAACAAATGAGGCAAAGCATCAATTCTAGCAAAAAACAAAAAATTACCCACAAATAAAAATGTTACTATATTACACAGGTGGCTTATCAGTTAAATAATATAATCATAATAAGATAAACTTTAATTTGATTAATTTCATGCCAAGTAGCAACATAATTACATTGAAAAGACCGTGAGGATGGGAGATATGAGAGAGTAAATTCTAATGCATCTTTTAAAATAGGGAATCTAAAACTTTTTAGGATATCAAGAGATACTAATAAGACCAATTTAGAACTAGGAAGATAAATACAAAAAGTGGAGAGAGAATCTAATAGACTTCAAAGAAGTGTCCACTAAAGATCTGGAATAAGAAATGAGAAGAGACAGGTGAAAAGACTGCTGTTTTTTGTTTGCTTACATTTTTATTAAAAATCCTGTAGTACTGTCTGATTATTTAATTTGTTTACCCATGATATTAAGCATTCTATTCAGTGATTAGTTGGTGAAGATAATAAATGTTATATAGAGTATGAATGCAAATAACTGCCTTAATGAAATAGGTAAATTTTTTATTTATTTATTTATTTTTTATTTTTTGGTTTTTTGAGACAAGGTCTCACTATGTAGTTCAGGCTGGCCTTGGACTCATTAGGAAGCACAGAGTGACCTTGAACTTGTGGCTATCCTCCTGCTTCATCCCTCTAGGTGCTGGGATTACAGGTGTATGTCCCTATACCTGGCTCAGATAGGCATTTAGAACTCAGAAAAAAAGTTCCAATCAGAGCTTGTATACAGATTTAGTATTTAGTCTTAGGAAATTTAGATGGAAGTGAAGATGGGTATGTGCTGAAAACATGATTTAAAATGTGGTTCAAATACTGGTGATACAAATATTGATGCCGGTAGAAGGTTATGATAGTTTGCATACAGATGTCTGGTATATGTCACTGGGAAATACCATAGCTTGGATCTGGTATGTCCCTCAAAGTCTCATGTATTGAAGCCTTCATCCCCATTTGGTGGTGCTCCTGGGAGATGGTGAAACTGTAGAGAGTGAGACCCAGTTGGAAGAGGTGAGTCAGTAGGGGGATGCCTTTGAAGGGTAAAATTTTGTGCCCCCCCCCACTTCCAGCTACCTTGAGTGAGCAGCTCTCCTCTACAATATCATCGCCACCACGATGCTCTGTTTCACTATGTGCTCAGAAATAATGGAGCCCAGTAACCATGAACTGAAACCTTTGAAGCCATGAGCCAAAATAAATCTTTCCTCCTTTGTTTTTCTCAGGTATTTTATCACAGCGACAGAAAGTTGACTAATACACGGAAACAATCTGAAACAATATTAGATAACATGAACTCATAAATATGTATGTGAATAAATTATATTCAATGTTCCTAAAATATTACATATTCAAGTTGGCAAAAAACCAAAAGAGCAAGAACTATTTTTATATCTTCTCATTGAGAAAATAAAGGCTTCTTAAATTTGAGGTCACTTTATATTTGGGCAAGTTTGGTAGTTTTTTTCCAGCATCCTTCTCTGAAACAACTAATAATATTGTTTAAACTGACTAGCAATCTGTTGCTAATTAGTTTCTCTTTTCTTTGTCTACCCTATAGCGTCATTGACCAGGCTTTTGTGAAATGTGTGAACTGTGCTATGTCTCATGCTGTCATTTTAATTAATTAGAAATGAAAATTTTCATTCTGCTCAAAATATTCTGTTAAGTAATCTAAGGCTAAGTACTTCAGCAAAAGCTAAACACTGTTCATTTATTCATTGGAGATTGAAATTGGCTTTTATAACTTTTATTGGCAAGCTTTTAAAGTTAAAAGAAATGTACAGATTTATTAACCCAGAAGAAAGAGACTACATTTGTGCTAGATAATTTTTAAATAGAGAATTAGAACTGTAAAAGAAAAAGTACTCGATAAATGTCTTATCTCTTGTGTTTTAGCTCCATTCAAATGTATCCCTCCCCATCTTTTGGGTCACATCCCTGACAATAGAGTTTTTTATTCCAATTCTACAGTGTTAGCTTGGGGTCTAGGGACATCCCTGAGAAGACAGAAAGAGATCACCAAGGAAACCACTAAAAAATTCTGAGTATCTCTTAGGTACTTTCCAAGCTGAGAGCTGAAGACCTTACAGAATGGTCTCTGTTGTCAGGAGTATTGCTTTAGGGTCAGGCTATAGTGAGATTATGCATGGAAAACTTTGGACTTTCACAGGTTAAAAAAAAAAAAAGTTTAAAACCCTCTAAATCAACAACAAGAAAACAAACCAGAATAAAAACCAAGTATAAAATAAAAACCAGCCTAATAAAGTTGGCATTCTTCATCGCATTTATCAAAGATAGCATTCTGATGTAGGTAACAGCAGTGTAGACAAATCTTTAATTTTTTCACTTGCTTACAGATATCACTAGAAAATATTTTTAATTGCATTTAGGCAGGAAAAAGGAAGTGCACCTTTTTCTTGTTACTCTTCCTGGGAGAGCCAAGTCCCTTTAATATTTTCTGGATAAAATGCAGTTTAATGGTATCGCTTCCTGTAAATAAGTACATTTCCTTGTTTAATGTAGTAGAGAAGAAACCCAGTTTTACTTGCAGCTCCCTTTAGTATTTTTAGGAATGAATTGTAATTAGATAAAGATAAATTTAAGATAAACTGTAATAACACAGTTCTCTTTGTTTTCCTCTATATGAGAGTTTGGTATGAAAACTTGAAACATTTAATCATAAGGGAGAAAAATTATCCCCACATCGTCTGATCCTTAATGGTTTCATTTTAACAACAAGGAAAGCAAGATGAAGGACATCCTCTTAACCTACTCAGATGAAAATGTGAATCTAGTGGAAACATTTTGTTAATGTCTAAAGATATAAATAAAGTAGCTTTTATCTGCAAGCATTATTACACTGTGCATTAAAACACTCCTGATCACAGTGATCAGTAGCAGTTACTAAGATGAACTACTGTTATATTTCTGTTTTTAATGTTGTGGTATAAAGCAACATCTATATAAAAAAACTACATGGGTGGGGAGGAAAAGAAAAGAAATTAGGACAGGATATAAAGGTTGTACATGTCCTAAATGGTGTGATAACGGAGCATGATGACCACTGAATAAATCCATTAGCCATAATTGAAGCTGTCAGGAGCCAGTTAAATAGCTGTCACTGAGAGGTCACCTTCTACACAGGAGCTGGCCTATGCCTTGTATTATCTTTTCAGTCGGCTGAATCCTGACTTATCTGAAATCTTTCTTAGAAAGGAGCAGGGGAGGTTATTAGAAATGAATTTGGGAAGCTCAAAATAGTGCTCTGGAGTGAAATAAAATGCATAGCATTAGGAGTGACGATCATGTTAGACAAACATTTTTGGCTCTCTTATTCCCAGCCTGCACACACACTTTTTGCCTCTTCAGGTCCACTCTTAGCTTCTCCACCTAGCTCTTGGGTGACCTTTACAAACTGCATTAAAAAGGGTTCCTGGCCCTTTGACATCAGTTTGGACTTAGCCCATAGGAGAAGCTGTGAGAGACTGGGAAATTCAAGAGAGGGAGAATTTTATTTCCTTGCTCTTAAATATTTGATTCCCTGGTCTCTCCCTTTAGACCCCTTGTGCTCCCACAAAGGACCATAGCTAGATTAGACTAGAGTGAGTCAAGTGAGGAGTTGGAGCGCAAAATGTAAAGAGGCATCACCACTGGTATTGTGCGGGGGGGGGGGTGTTGGCACCTGAGAGCAAGGGCCTCCTTGGACTGATTACTTTTATTGGTGATGCTGGGGGTCAAATCTCAGGCCTCACACTTGCAAGACAAGTGCTCCACTACTGAACTACACACCAACTCCTTGATTATTATTTTCTTACACTAATCCTTCCTTTGATTGAGCTGATTTAAGGGAATTCTGTTCCTTATAATTTGCCTCATAGTTAAAAGTACCGGAATCTGAGAAGCATGAATCAATAGGTTTCTTCAAACACACTCCTTCCCCCTTACCTACTTAAATAAGTGACTGGATAAGAGGTTGCATCTGAATTAGGTGAGGGTAAGGCGAGATGAAGACAGGGCAAACCTAGAGAAACAGTAAGAGAACCAGTTGCTTCTGTACACTTTTTCCAAAAATGCAAGAGCCAGAATCAAGGAAAATTTACTTCTTTCTTATAAGATCCTCTTTTTTCTGGTATAAAGTAAAATCTAAAAATTCGGTTCTTTAAGTCTCGTAAGCTAGTACTAAATCACAAAGCCATATCTTGCTGAAGGGAGTCTGGAAAAACATCTGGCAAAGAGAAATAAAAGATCCATGATTGGCTTAAGTCAGGGTTAGGTGAATTAAAATAAACAATTTTACGTGATTTTTCTTGGCTTTCGATGTATTGACAGATATCAGCAGTACTTCTCGGTTACTTTTCATTTAAGGAGTCAAGTATTTCGTTTGAATGATTAAAAAAATCTGCCTCTATGAATTTCATAGAGCTACTATGTGTGAATACATTTTCAAAGTTAAGAAAACAATACAGTCTGAAGTGGAATCTGCTAACATACAGTATAACTGATGGTGATAAAAATATTTGTGGAGCAGAAAGGCTTAGCTGGGCAAATGTATAAAGCCTGTAAAAATGTAAGGTAGAATAGCCTGTGGTTATTTATTGTGATGCTCATCAGCAGGCAATTTGCAGGCAGTGTTTAAATCTCTTGTGTGGTCTAGAATCAGCAATTTCAATGGGAACTTTATTTAATCTGGTAGAACTAATGATCATCACTTCTGAGAACTTTTGTTAAAAAGGTAATATTCTGAATATCCTAATTTGCCCCATCACACTGCGGTTTTGGCAGCAGTAAAGCTTGATTACAGTTTTTGAACACAAACTTGAGACTGAAACTTTTTGGAATGAGAAAAACCTCTCTCAGTAACTATTACTGAACACAAATGGCTTTGAAAGTTAGCTTTTCCTACAGACTCAGTCGTATTTCTCAATATGGAATCACAACAAAAACGAGTGCTTATATGAAAATCTTACACTGTGGAAAACTAATGCTATTTCAATCACAAGTAATGCCAAACTGCTTAATATACTTCCTCTTCTGTCAAAGTTTAAAGCAGAAGTGAGAGTTCCATTTCCACAAAAATTTGCAAATGATATATTTTCCAAGCTCAAATTATAGTTCCCAAAACATTTTTTTTGTATCTTCTTGCAAATGGAAAAGAAATTTCCGTCCATCAAAATCCATTTATTAAAGACACAGATAGTATCATGGACATGTATATTCATAAATTGGAAGAATTTATATTGTCAAAACATGCATAGGCTGGGGATTTAGCTCAGTGGTTAAAGTGCTTGCCTTGCAAGCACAAGGCTCTGAGTTCGATCTCCAACACCAAAAAAAAAAAAAAAAACCAAACCAAAAAAACCCCCCAAAAAACCCATCCATATTAACACAGCAATCTACAGATCAGTGCAATTCTATTTACAAAAATAGAAATAACACCCTAAAATATATATGGAGCCACGAAAGCCCCTGCAAATCTAAAGCAATCTTGAGAAAGAAGAACAAAGCTGGAAGCATCAAACCTTCTGATTTCAAAATAGATCACAAAGCTACACTAGTCAAAACAGAATTGGTCTGGGGATATATAGTCCAATTGTTGAGCACTTGCCTAGCATATGTGAGCCCCTGGGTTCAATGCCTAGCTCCAGAAAACAAATAGAAACAATTCTAGAGACTGTGAGTTAAACAAGTTCTAAGGCTGCTGGGGGAACCAGATCAACTCAAAACAAAATACTTCTTTTATAAAGTGGCTACTCTGGAAATTGCTGGTAGCATCTGGCTTTGACTGAATGGAAGCATGGGGAAGGCTCACCACAGCAGTGGATTTGGTAAGAATATATATTTGAAGTGCAAGACTCTGAGTTCAATCCCCAGCACCCACCCTCCCAAAAGAGAGAATATATATTTGTGTTATTTAAACAATCTCCCATTACTAACAAAACAAACTGGTCACTACAGTTCCTGAAACATGGGAGTCCTGCATTATGGCCCTTCCTCTTTGGATAGCCATGCTCTTAAAGTGATAGTGTGGCAGAATAAATAAACAACTGAGAGTGTAGTCTTCGATCTGTTCTTAAATGTGTGATTTATTAGTGGACAATACCCAGCTGTGACTAGACCTTCACTGTGTACTTAGCTGGAAGAACATGTTAATTCTGCAATATGTCTCTTGGTTAAACATTGCACAGTTGTTACCTCATTTCTGTGAATAAAACTTTGTGAATCTGTTTTGTACTGTGAAAAATTCGTAAGATGACATTGATATTGTTATTTGTAGTACTTCTGCTGGTAGATTTAATTGAAAAGTAAAATTAATTTATTTTTATATATTCAAGAGTATTTTTTAAAAAATCAAATGGTTTTTGACAATTTAAAAATATTAATGTGATTTATTTTACTTATTTAACCTACAGGTTGTTATTCTGTAACAATTTGTATGAATGGTAAATTTTGAATGTGTTGTTATTTTACCTAGATGGAAAATTCCACAGGTATCAAAATGTACAAAGTTTTTCTTAATAAAATTTAATTATGTTAAAAAAAACAAAAAAGGTATATTGGCATACTTATAAACTAAGAGACCAATAGAACAGAATACAGAGCCCAGAAATCACACTTTATGGTCAACTGATCGTCCACAAGGGTACCAAGACCACATAACTGAAATCAATAGTGAAAACAAACAAACAAATCAAATCAACAACCTGGTTTAAAAATAGGCAAAGACCTGAACAGATGTTTTTCTAAAGACAAACAAATAACTCACGAATGTATGAAAAATACTCTACATCCCTAATCTTCAAGGAAAATCAAAAGTACAGTGAGATACAAACTCACACCTGTTAGAAAAGGTAGTAAGGGTTGTCAAGAATGTGGGAAAAAAAAGAAGCAACAAGATATATCATGTACAGGTACAAATCCCCTAAGATGAAATGTTATCACTATGTACATCTAAAATGTACATTTAAATAAAATTTAAAAAAAAAAGAATGTGGAGAAAAGGGAACTCTTCAACGCTGTTGGTGGGAATGTAAATTAGTACACCCTTTATAGAAAATAGCATGGAAGTTTCTCAAAAGTTAAAAATGGAAATGCTTTAAGGTCCAGCAATCCCAGTTCTGGATGTATCTCCAAAAGAAATGAAGTAAGTGTCTGGAAAAGGTCACTACACTCACTTGTTCATTGCAGAATTATTCAAAATATCCAAGATATGGAAGCAACCTAAAGGCACATCGACAGATGAATTGATCAAGAAAATGTGCTACCAACATATATTCAATGTACTTGTTTTTTTGTGGCAGGAGGCTCTGGAGATTGAACTGAGGGCCTTGCATTTGCTAGGCAAGCACTGTACCACTGAGCTAAATCTCCAGCCCCTCAAAATACTTATGTAGCCTTTGTTCAATGTGTTATCTATCTATTCTATCTATTTATCTATCAACACATATTTAAGGTACTTAAATATCCTTTGTTTTATTGAATACTCAACACATCTAGGAATGAAAAGCATATCAAGTAGGCCAGAAAAGACTTTAGGCAAATTTACTTTCTGGTCTGTTTCAGAAAAGATTTTCTGACCTGTGGCCAAGATTAATCATGTTCCATTTCCTTGGGCTGAGAAGACTGCTGAATGAAATAAAAGTTGGGATTATTTTAACATGGTAATTCCATTGAGATAATGTATGTTGATATTAGTAAGAGCTATAGTTTGGGTGTGATTTGAATGTGTCTGCCTAGGGTTCATGTGTTGGAAGCTTGTTCCCCAGTGTGGTGGTATGGGAGGTGAGACATAGTGTAAGGCGATTAGGTCATAAAGGGTATTGCCCTTCAAAGAGACTAAGGTAGTTCTCATGAGGCCCTGATTTGTTTCTCAGGAGATTGCTGTTATAAAAGAGTGAGGCTGACCGCTGGGTCCTTGTTTTGGTTTCTGTTTGCCACATGATCTTTTCCTCTCTCACACATTCCTACCATAATACTGTCCATTACAATGTGATATAGCTAACAGGGTCCTCACTGGAGACTGAATCAATGGGGCCACTTGATCTTGGACTTTCAGCCTCAAAAAACACCCAGCCTTAGGTATTTTGTTAAGGTAACAGAAAATGGACTAACACAATAAACATCTGATGTATTTCATTATTTTAGAAAGTTGCTTTGGCTATAGTTAATAGAGCTGCATGGTTACATATCCTTATTGCCCCGGCTCACACAGAACAAACCTCCAAGCACTGGAGATAGTCATTCTAGATTACACTTCAAGATGACTGCAGACATATAAACAGGTCAGCAAAGCCAGCTTGGATAATGAGAGCTTTGTAGGCAACCAAAGGATTCTGAGAATGAATAATTTTGATTGTATGCCACTAAGTTCTGGAGTGATTTGTTACACAGCAAAAGCTGTTGCAGGTGATCAAGGTGATATTTTCTTTTCGCCCATAGGAAACTGACCTGCATGAACTTCATCAATCTTCTCTTGCTTCAGAAAAATCAGAAGAAAAGAGGTAAATGAGGGAGAGATCAAGGTATTAATTCCCTTGGATCCCTTCCTTTGCATCTCTGTAGACTGGCTGTGCTCCTTGACCAAATGCCCCAATTGCTCTTAGGTAGTCCTAAGAACACAGCTTCTTTCTATGTGTAACTACTCCCTCCCCTGTTCCTTTCATCCAAGGGGCAATTTGGGATCCACGATATTACTCAGTCTCCTTTGTGATCTTTTAAATTCTTCCCTACATTCTTGTTTATAGTCCCTTATTAAACTCTCTTCCAATTCTCCTAATTTGATTATGCCATCTGTTTCCTGAGAGTAGGTCTTATCCAGAGGTAATATCTTGGCAAAGACTTGAATGATCTGATGGAACGAGTGACGAAGATATCTGGGGGCAGTGCCAAGATCTTGCAGCAGCAAGGAAGTGGGGGTGACTGGAGTGGAGTGAGTTGGGGAGGAGCAAGGAATGCAAGATCAAAGAGGTAACTGTGTGTGGGTGTTGAAAATGAAGATATGTGGCACAGGGAGGCAGATCACATATGGCCTTACTGGCTTTTTGTAAGGATTTTGGCTTTTACTTTGAGAAAAATGGAGAGCCCCAGGAGCCATATCCTCACATCTAATTAAATCCAGTAAGATTGCTTTCTGTTGTACATCGGCAGTGGAGCTCTGCAATTCAGCACTGAATTTCTCCTCCCAGTCTTGTGCAGGCTGATGAATGCCTGGGCGTGTTGAGCCCGCCCAGCATGTGTGGGTCTGAGTTCAAGGCTTTATCCTTCTGGTGCTGGGGGTGACATGACCTTCCCTTACAGCCAGGATTCAGCCCGGAGTGTCTTTTTTTTTTTTGTTAGCATATTCTGTTCAGTTCTGCTAATGATTTGGGAGTGAACACATTTTTTCTTACTCTCTTTCTTTTTTTGTTGTCACTAAAGTCAATAGGCTCGTCTATGCCGACTTCAAAAAGTGTACTTATCTAAAGGGTCTTGTACAATAGAGAAACAGAAATACTGTCTGCCTGCCTACCTCTTAGAGATGGCGGCTTGTCTGGAAAATTTAAAAGGCAAAGAGGTCATTTGCATGTATGACTCTCCAGAAAATAATGTACAGATTTGAAACATGTTTTAATCCTTTAATTGAACTTTCCACGTAAGCTGTGTCATCTGGTATTAATTCTAGATGACCCTCTGCAAGTTATGTGAATAAACTTGATTCCACCTCACTGCACACCAGCTTCCACGGGGGTTTACCATGTCTCTGCTGTACCTCGGAAATTCTCCCTGGGCTGAATCTCACTTGTGTATGGGTCAGAACATTCATATCAGATGTGATGTGTCCTAGTCAATCAAAACAGCCTTCCTAGGTCTCATTTCAATCAAAATTTTAACTATAGATTGCAGGTATAGTCCTTTAGGCTCCATTTTTTGCTTTGAGTCTAAAGGAAAGTAGGCTATTTAGCTAGTTAAGTAGGCAGGAAACTTTTTTTCCTGGCTAGTAGTGCTGGCTTATTAGGACAACTTCTGGTTTGTCTTCTTCACTTTGCCTTCATTTCTTTAAAAATTTGTCATTATTGTTACTTTTAAAAATTTCCAGCCAAGTCTGTGAAGTGGGTCATTCCAGTGAATGTTCAGTAGGAAAAGAACTGAGTTAGAAAACCAGCATTTTTGTCCTTTTGATATTGATTATGCTGTATTATCTTGAAGATTAAGCTTCAGTCTTCTAAAATTTTAGTTTCCCTCTCTGTAAACTGACAGCGCTAAATTATTAAAACATCAAAACATTTTGAGATCCAACATAACTGTCTGAGGTCCTTAAAAAAATCCAAACTCCCAACAACTATAACATAATTATCATTTTATGTGAGAGAACATTTTCAACATTTAAAAAAATCAGGCCCTGTAGTTCAGTGATAAAGCGCATCCTTTGCATGGGTTCAACTGCTACTACTGAAAAAAGGAATTGTACTGAGTGCAGCGGTACATGCCTGTAATCTGAACTAGCTGGGAGACTAAGGCAGAGGGTCAGGAGTTTGAGGCCAGCCTGGCAACACAAAAAGACTTCATCTCAAAACAAACAAATCAAAGTATAATTTCAGAAAAAGCATAATTTAAAAAACCGAATACATTTATTTGTATGAAAACACAGTACATAGTTTCCATTTCAGCCCCTTGTAGATCAACATTTCTTCACTGGCAGCCTCTGAGAGCCCTTCTGGTTCTAAGAGTCTATACTCTGGTCTTGTCAAAATAATTCCAGTAGCTCCTGAATTGGCCTTCAGGATAAGCTGCTTCCTTAAGGCTGTGGATTCTGTCTTCTTGATGTATCTCTCATGCCTAGCACAGTCCCAGTACAGTCATAGATTGCACAGATTGAAAGGTGAAACAATCACTGGTGAACTGACGTCCCTTTTTGGAAAGCACAAACCTGGCAGCAAGGGTGAGCCCTTGTTACTTCCAGTCTAATTCAATATCTACAGCAAGCAATCAAGTCAGATCTAGATTCCAGGGTTAGCAATCCGTTTTTCAGTCCTGCTCCAAATCTGAATTTAGGGTAGGTTCCTGCTCTAGTATGAGTATTTGTGTCTGCTTTAGATTCATATGTCGAAAGCTAATATCCAGTGCAATAGTATTGAGAAATGGGGCTTGGCAAAGGGAATGAGGTCATGAATGGGATTAGTTCCCTTATAAAAGAGGTTTGCAGGGGTGGGGTTTAGCTTAGTGGTAAGAGTGTGTGCTCAGCCTTTGAGAAGCCCTGGGTTCAGTCCCCAGCACTGCAGGAAAAAAAAGAAATTGAGGGAGACTGTTTGTCCCTTCTGCTGTGTGGGGACACTTAGAAGGTATCATCTATGAAGAATAGGCTGTCACCAGACGCCAAATCTGCTGGCTCCTTGCTTGGACTTCCTGCTCTGCTGAACACTGAGCAATGTATTTCTATTGTTTATAATTACTCAGTCTAAAGTATTATGTTTTAGAAATCCGAATGTACTAAGAAAGTGTCAAAAGTAGACCCACTAATCATTTTTAAAAAGTGAGTATTTCCCTACATGCTACTAAAATCAGCCTATGTGTAGAAGCAGAACATTTATTTATTGAGAGATAGGTGCTTGGATACAAATTTGGGATCTGCCATTAGCTTAGTATATGACCTTGGTCAAGTTGCTTCAAGTCCTGTGTCTCGGCTTCCTTATTTATAAAATGTGAGTAATAACTGTACCTGCCTCATAAAGTTGTTCTGAGAATTAAATAGATATACTTAAAATAGTGCTGTTCACATAGTTCATGTTCAATCATAACTCTGACTAATGAGCCTCAAGATATATGAGAATAGATGAAGAAAAGAATTAAAATGGTCCTAAAAGAAGTACTGGTGCATGTGGAAGACTGACGGAGAATAACATCAAACTCCATAAAATCAAAAAGGCAATTATAAACCTCATAAAACTCCTTTCTCCCAAAGGATAACAGATTGAATATATCAGAAGGTTCAAATTAATTTAGATAAATTATTACAGAATGAATGCAACATAGGTTATTGCGAGAACTGGAGATGGTCTATGGTATATAATTACTTTCCTGTGGTAGAGCACAGGAAACCAAATCCCTTCTACAAATGAGAAGTACAGTTGCTTGTTAACACATGACAGTGAATTTGGAAACTTAAGAAGAATACCACTGCCAAGGTCCCACAGTAGCTACTGAATCAGAATCTCCCGAGATGGGGCCCAGGCATTTTTTTTAACAGCTCCTCAGATGCCACTAAAGGTTCATCAGAGTTCAGAAACAGCTGGGCAAGTCTGACTTTCAGAGCCCCTCTCTTAAGTCTCGTCTTGTGTATACTTTCCACTTCTGCTAACCACTAGTACTTCATAACTACTCATTTTTTTCTGCTGCCTCTTTCGGCTTCCCCATTGTGCCGGGAGTCTGTTACAATCTTCCCACGTGAGAGCCCCTTTCCTCCACTTCCTGGAAGGAAAAAGCACATCTATACCTGCGGGTAGGCACTCAGTCAGCACTGGGCCAAATAACTCTAACAGCGACAACTACTCGAGCCGGTTCTCCCCAGATTAAATCAGCAGGGACGCCGGGCTCCAGCGCCTTTCCGACTATGCGAGCGCTGGTATCAGTGCAGGGGGAGACCGCAGTGCTGCATCCGCCAAGTGAACTGAAGACGCGGGGCAGCAGCTTCAAGGGGAAGAACTAGGCGTCTTCGCAGGAAGTCGGCGTCTGCTTCAAATTTTCTGAATCCTTAATGTTATTGTACTTTTTTCCCCTTCCTTTTGGTTACAAAATTCTCCAAATGCCAAGTTGCTCTCATCGCCCTAAATTGTACAAGGGCAGGCTGCCAACAGGACCGCCTGGGCCCGCTGCAGGGCATCTTCAGGCAGGTTTCTAGAGTCCGCTGTCTCTCGCGCCAGCTCCTAGCTGTCCAGCTACCCCACGGCCGGCTCCCCGCCTCCAGTCGCTCGTCCTCAATTCCAAGGCTGCAGAGCGCAGGACGCCGACTCACCGCCTTCCAGCCGCAGTGCGCGGCCTTGGCCTTAGACGCGCGTGCGCGAGCGGAGCCGGGAAGCCCGGCCTTTGGGGCCTGTAGCCCATTGGCTGTCTTTTTGTAGTCCCCGCCCCCGGGGTTCGCGGCGGCGGGGCGGGCCACGTCAGGCTGCGGGTGCGGGGCTGAACTGTGGCAGAAGGGAGGTAAGCGGTGCGGGCTGGTGGGCGGCCCTCCGCGGGCTGCCGGCTCCTTGTTGGAAGTCACTGGGTCGCGCCTGCTTGCGGCCCGTCTGCTTGCGTGCGGGCCGGCTGAGGCCCTGCGGGCCCGCGGCAGTGCTGCGCGATCGGGCAGTGGAGCATGTGGTGGCAGGACCGAGTCGCGGTGTGGGGAGGCTGGGAAGGGGTAGGACCTGCAGTTTGCCCTCGTTTTTGCCTGTCTGGGCGCTCAACTCCGGAGGACCGGGCCTTCCGCGGTTAGAGAGCTCTGGGACCCGGGCAGTGCTGACTGTGATGCCTGCGGTAGGACTCCGCGGCATCCGGACTCCGAAACCGGTTGGCGCCGTCCTTGCTTACTTTCCCACCTGCGGCAGGTTGCAGGACCCCAGCCCCCCACCTTCCTTCACCGGTTCCTGGTGGGGGCAGCGCGAGGGATTCCTCTCCTCCCTGCCTGGCCGTGGTGACTGTCTCCTGATAGCCTAGGTCTCAGACGCAGGTCTTGTTCACTTTAATGTAAAGGCTTTTGGGTGAGCAGAGCCTGTTTTCAGACCTCCTGGGTCTCTGGTTCTCTCTTCACTTGTGGGAATTTCCTGAAGAAGAGTATTTTGATTTTAGTATATGTGCTGGCTAAGCGAGCACAGAAGGAGTATTTTGAAATGTCCGCAACTGCTCTGCGGAAATTTGCAGAGACCTGCAGTTGTGTTGCACCTACTCCTTGAGTTATGTCAGCTGTGGCCTCCTGGTCCCCCAGTTAGGTTCCTTGAATTTGGAGATTTTGAAATCAATCAAATCATCCTGTCAAATATCATGCAATCATTCACTCATTCATTGCAAACTTTTTTGATGGATTCCTTGATAGTCGGGGTCTTATGACAGGTACTAAAATCCACATTCTCTGCTTTTCTGCCAGTTTTGTTGTCTGAGTGAATAAGATCTGAGATGGATTTTTTTTTTTTTGGTCTATTCAATTTTAGGTTCTAGATTTAGGTATAAAAGATAGCTCTTCTGGAACCTTATTCGGTGTTCCTTCCTTTCACTTCTGGTTTAGTAAGCCTTGAACCTAGATGTACTTGAGGGGTAATCCTGCTAACTGTACCAAGGAAGATAAAAGGCCTAAGTCTGTAAGGGGACGGGATGATTTTAGAAGTATTGTATAATATTGAGATACCAAAGGAAAGGATGAGCATACAGCGTATTTACAGAGCTGTGTTAACAATTGGGAATGGAGCATTTAAAAAAAACCAAGATATGTTTTATCATTATATGTTTTACTGTTTCATTGAACACATTCACTTTTTGACTAGCGAACAAGCACAGGTTTCTAACTGATATCTAATTCCTGCAAAGAAAGCACTATGACTCATCTAAAATTGAAATGTAATGATCATGAGCCTTATAATGTTATATATAAAAACATAGTAAGAAAAAATTGCATAAGAATGCAATTTTCACAGCATTTTGACTTGCTGTGTAGATTAGTGGTAGATAAAACCTCTGCCTTGATTATTTGCTTGCTTGGTTAATGTTAGTTACTATTGCTTGGCTAATGTCTATCATCAGTATCATGTCTATTTTAACATTTATTATATCAACTAACATTATTGTTTTTTAATTAATTGATGCCTCCAATTGAGGCCTGATAACAGCAAAGTAAATAAACTTATTCTGCAATAAAAATGCCTAAAGAGATGCAGCAGTTTTTTCATTTGTTGGTTGATTAATGGTACTTATAAGTACATTAGTTGGCCTTTTTCTAGGTGTAAGGTGATTTCTAAAGTAGTTCATATCCTCATGATATTTTTTAGATGTTGTCCACAAACCATTAGTTGAGTTAAATTGACTTCATCACTTGTTAGGGGTTTGGAAAACATGAAGTCTGTAAATATAGTGTATTTTAGAAAAATGACTAAAGACCCAGAGATATTTAGAACAGTAAAATTTAGTATAGTTTTGTATATAAAAAATATAAATCCATGATTCATAATTAGTAATAAGTTGGTTGGTGGTCCTGTGTGCTATTTCCATGATAGAATTAGATTTGCTAAGCTAATAGACAAGAGATGTTTGCTGGTTTCCTCCTATTTATGACTTCAGACAACAAACTTTTTAAGCAAAGAGGAAGATGTCATCTGTTTTCAAACAGACTGAAATATTGATGTAAATGCATTCTCCAATTACTTCTGGTCTCAATTTTTAAACCTCCCAGTGATGCATGGAAGTAATAAAATGTCATTTCTGATTTTTAAGATTTCATTAATTCATATATGCTTTCATTCAATTAGTGTGAGTTATTTGGTTATACAGCTATTTCTTGTCTTATGATGGGATTGCATCCCTATAAATTCATTGTAATTTGACAATATTGTAAGTGGAAATTGCATTTAATATACCCAATTTACTGACCATCATAATTTGGCAACACATTATGCTATGTAGTGTTGGTTGTTTAGCCTTGTGGTGCAGTGGCTGACTAGGAGCTGCTTCTTGCTGCTAGTGCCCAGGGAGCCAAGCTCATGAGAGCACTGTACTATACATTGCTACAAAGATCAAAATTCAAAATTTAGAGTACTTCTGCGAGGCTGAGGTAGGAGGATGGTGAATTCAAGCTCAACTTGGGCAACTTGGCGATTTAACAAGATCCTGTCTCAAAAAATAAGAGCTGGGGATATAGCTCTGTGAGAAGGCCCTAGGTCAATCCTCTGTAGTGGAATCAAAACAAATCTGTCTGTCTGTCTATCTACCATTTCCACCGAATGTATATTATTTTTGCACTATTGTAAGGTTAAAAAGTCCCAAGGTGTACTATTGTTAGTAGAGGACTATCTATAATCTGAAGATATTTCAACAGCTTTGACTTTAAATTTTGTACAGGGCTGGGCACTGTGGCATGTGTATGTATTTTCAGCTACTCAGGAGACTGAAGCAGGAGAATCACTTGAGCCCAGGAGTTTGGAGCTGGTGTGGACAGTTTATACAAACAAATAAAAGAAATACTGCATAATTCTCCACTGTTCATGATGGAAAGACTTTTTTTTTTGGCCAAAGTAAGTTGAGACTCCAAACTGAATAGTCAGTTTGTTACTATTACTTACTCAAAGATTTATCCTTTTCACTTGTCTAGAAACCATGAAACATTACATTCAGGCTCCTAACTGAAGATTTCAGGTGTCTTTTTGTTTTTTTTTCCTTTCTTTAAGTTTTTATTTTTAGTTTTTGAGACGGTCTGTCTATGTAGTTCATGCTAGCTATGAACTCACTCATAGCCTAGGTTGGCCTCCTGCCTCAGCCTTCTGAGTGCGAGGAGTATAGGCATGTGCCACCATGCCCAGCGATTTCAGTTCTTTCTAGTGAACTAGATCTCCTAATCCCCATTCAGTCAGATGAGTGACTGCTTGCTGATTTGGCTGATTACCATGTTGAAAAAATGTTGTAATTGCGAGTGTTGTAAATGTAGTTCTATTTTCTGATTGCCAGGTATATACCATTTCCTCTGTTATTGTATTTTATTTTTTTCAGTACTAGTAATTGAACTTAGAGATCACTAAGCTACATCCTCAGCTTTCTTTTAAACTTTATTTTGAGACAGGGTCTCAGTTGCCAAGGCTGGCCTCAAATTTGGGATCCTCCTACCTCAACCTCCTGAGTAGCTGAGATTATTGGCATGTACAACTGTGCCTGACAGTCCTTCCTCTTTTGAGAAACCTTTCCTTTGGTCTGTCTGCTTTCAGGACTTACTTTAAATTTTACTCTATTTAACAATCTTGGATCATTTATGTAACCAAAGCTTTAGTTTTTACTGTAGAAACAGAAATATGGTAATGGGGGAAAATGGAGGAAAGCTTTAACTAAAGTTATTTTGAATTGTTGAAACATTTAAGTAAATGGAGTTTTAAAAGAATCATAGATACTAGATGGGCATGGTGGTGCATGCCTGTAATCCCAGCACTTGGACAGCTGAGGCAGGAGGAATTGCCTTGAGTTCGAGGCCAGTTGGATTACATAGTGAGGTCAAGGCCAGCCTGTCTCAAAACAGTTAAACCAAACCAAACCAAACCAAACCAAAACATAATCAGGTATTATATTTATTGTTTATTCTTTCATTCAACAAGACAGCAACTGCTTTGGTCCCAGATTCATAACTTTTCTTCAAGGAATTTAAGAGTATTGCACAGAAGCCACAGAAAAGGCCAAAATACAGTGAGATAAATATTATAATTAGATGTACACATAGACAGCCTCCCTCATTTCTGGGATTACAGAGGTGAGTCACTGCGCCCAGCTAGAACATTGACTCTAAATGTGTTGAGGAGGAATAGAGAAATGAGATTTAATAAGTAAACAAAGACCAAATAATGAAGGGCCTTTACTCTTATACTGTTAAAGATTTTGAACTTTATCCTGTAAACTGTGGTGATCCATAGGCTCTTAAAAGAGATTTTAAGTAGAAGAATGTTAAAAGAAATGAGGCAGTGTGAAGAACGAATTGTAATGGAGAATGCAGAACAGCTCCCACTGGGGAGCTGTTTGTTGGTGAAGGCAAGATGTGCTAGAGCTCCCAAAATGCAGTGGGTGGGAGAGAAGAGGATGGATGCAAGGTATGTTGGGGTGATCAAGCTAGTGACCAGCTGGATGTGGGAGATGAGGAAGAGGTGGAGTCAAGAATGATCTCCCAAGGGGGCTGGGGGATTTAGCTCAGTGATTAGAGTGCTTGCCTTGCAAGCACAAGGGCCTGAGTTCGATCCCCGGCACCACAAAAAAAAAAAAAAAAAAAAAAGAATGATCTCCCAAGATGGGAATTGCATGAGGAGTATCACGTGTACAGAGAGAATAAGATCAGTCTTGGATATGGCTTTGGGTCTCACAGTGCTATTCAGTGGGCAGAAGCCTGAATTGGTCTGAAGTTGGAGGTCACTGACATACACGTAGTTGAAATAGTATGAGATTGGACGTGATATATTAGAAAGAGTTTTGGAAAAAGGAAGAATAAACCGGAAGAGAAACCCTGAGAAGCTCTTCCACACAAGGAAGATGATCCAATAACAGACAGAAGGAGCAGCCTAATGACAGGGAAGCTGTAGAAGATCAGGAGGAGGGATCTTGAGAAGGAGGGCTGGGCAACTGTCAAATACCATGGGGGAAGAGAGCTCTCAAGAGATTGGGGGAAGGTTAGCCAGAAAGACCCAGAATATTAATTTGTAATACTAATAGTTCATATAATTGCATAACTTTCTACAGAAAAATTCAGTAGAACCATGGCCATGAATAGTTGGATTGATCTGGTATTTGGATTTTGTTGTATACATATGGTAGGAATACAAGAGTGTTAAAAACATTGGCAAGAGGGTGGTGCAAGTGATGGAATGTGAAGTTTAGACTGGGTAGGGGTGGGAAGGGAGCCAGGAGGAGGCTGAAAGATTGAGAGAAATAATTGGTTCAAAGAATTAAAAAGTAGGGATGAAGTAAATAATTTAAATGTTTGTGGGTAAGAGAGATCCGAAAGGATAGAAATACTCTGCGGTCATAGTTGAATACAGATGGTCCCTGACTTACAGTAATTCCACTTGGGTTTTTTTTTTTAAAGTATTACTATGGTGGGAAAGCAATGTATGTTCATAAGCAACTAAAGTTTGAACTTTTTTCTCCACAATGGTGATGTATAGTACAATACTCTCTCAAAAGGCTGGCAGCAGCAGTGAGCCACAGCTCCCAGTCAGCCTGGTAATCACAACTAATAATCACAGTGTACTGTTTTGCTAAGCTATGAGGTTCATTGGGTTGAATGTATTGAATACATTTTTCAACCAGATATTTTCAATTTACAGTGAATTATCATGATGCAACTCCACTGTAAGTTGAGGAGCATCCATATTGGAATTTAAGATTCTAGGGAGCTGATGGAGTATAGGGTTTGGCCATGCATGTGGGTGCCTAAATGGAGGTATTCAGGAACAATGAGGCTAGTGTGTTGGACACATCACTCAGGTAGGTATTGATCCCAGATGACCGTGGTGCTTAGGGTGGAGAGAGAGAGACTGTGATCTTGGTGTCTGAGGTTTTAGATCTTGGAGACTGTGATCTTGGTGCCTGTGTTGGTGGTCTGAGTGTATGAGAGATGGAGATGCTTGGATGCTTATACCCTCAAAGGTAAATGGTGTGCAAACATTCTTCTGGCTCTTGCAATGGGAAGGACAATTGGTCTCTGATGTAGTCCACCAAAGACCCAGAGTTTAGTTTTCTTTTGGCCTGAGAGAGGTAGGGGGAACATCTACTGATGAGCGGCTGAGGATATAAGAAGGTTTATTGACTAGTAAAGGATTTGACTCCATTATTTCTCTATCCCACAATATTACATTTCCCTTTGTTGCTGGTTAGCACCTATCAGCACACAGACATGCTGTCCTTTATCTTATCTTAAAATAATAACTCTTTATTGATTTTGTTTCTCCCATAAGCCACTGTACAATTTCTTTTTCTCCCTTTATGGCAAAATTGTATTCATGTGTCTTAATTACTTGCATCCTATTCTTTAATTCACTGTAATCAGGCTTTGCTAAAACATTTTTCCAACGTTACTAATGACTTTCATTTTTTAAAGCCCACGGATTGGCTTTAGTGTGTCTCTTACTTGGCCTGTCAGCATTTTTTCCCAATATGCACTCTGTTATGGACACACTTTCTTCACTTATATTCAAAGATAACACAATTCCAGGTTTTTCCTCCCACCTCATTGCTCCTTTTTTAGACTCCTTTTCTGGTTCTTTTCTAGCTCCCTGGCCTCTGACCACTGGAGTGCTCTAGGCCCGAGTTCTAAAACCTTATGCTCCTTGGTCATATTTATTATTTAGTCTTCAAATATTAGCTTTAAATACTGATAATACCATATTAGTTCCCAAATTTATATTTTCAGCCTGGACTTCTTCCCTTGAAGGCCAGACTTCATATATCCAATGCCTGCTAAACATGTGGATGTCTAGTAAGTATATCAAATTCTACTCCTAATCTCCTCCGTTTGCATTAGCCGTAGTCATCTTTGTTTCACTTAATGGAAATGCCATGCTTTTCATGTCTTAGTCTAAAAACCTGATTGTCACCCTTGACTTCTCTTTCTCTCATAGTCTGCATATAAACTATTAGGAAAGTCTATTGGCTGTAACTTCAAAGTATATCTAGAATTGGAGTGCTTCTGACTACCATTGCCCTCACCCTACTGTAAGCCCCCATTGTCTAAGGCTGTGTTGGCGAACCTTTCAATGATACGAACAGCCTGCTGCGACATGCATGCCATAGGTTCCCCACTACTGGTCTTGTCCTAAGTGTTCAGTAGCCTCTGTATCAGTTATACGTTGCTACTTGGCCTCAAAATTTAGTGGCTTAAAGCAACAATTCCCTATTAATTCATGATTAGATGGTTGGCAGCTGGGTTAGGCTTGGGGCAAGTGGTTTTAAATACATATATATATGTATTTTTGGTGCTGGGGATCAAACTCAGGGCCTTGCACTTGCCAGGCAAGCACTCTAACCACTGAGCTAAATCCCCAGCCCCTTTTCTGCTGATCTTGCCTGTGCTTACCCATGTAGTGCAGGGGACAAGTTGATTTGGAGGCCTTAGCTAGGATGGCTTGTTTCTGCTCCACATGGTCTTGTATGCTATCCTTCCATGGTTCTTTACATCATGGTTTGATGGAAGCAAGAGAACAAGAGGAGAGGTTATATGATTTTTTGAGGCCTAAACTTGGAAATCCTACAACTTCACTTCCCCTGCTGTTGGTCAGAGCAGATCACAAGGTCAGTCCCAGGTTTGAGTAGTTGGAGTGTTAGTTTACTTTTTTTTTTTTTTTAATGAGGGAAGCAGCAAAGTCATTTTTTTAAAAGGATTTATAGACAGGTATTGGGAGGCATTTGAACTTTTTTGCAATCTACCATAGCTTTTTTTCCCTTCCTTTTCTTCTCACCTTCCTCCCTCCATGCTTCTTTTTCTCTCTTCCTTCCTTCTTTCCTTCTTTCTTTCCAATAGTGGTAATAGTTTAATCCAAGGCATGCATGCTAGGTAAACACTACCACTGAGCAACATCCCCAGCCAGCTGTAGCTTTCTAACTGATGTCTTCCATCCTTGCCCCCTTCAATACTGTCAGCACAACAGCCAGAGTGGTTTTTAAATTTATTTTATTATTGTTTTTTGCAGTACTGGGGATCAAACCCAGGGGTACTCTACCACTGAGCTATATCCCCAGTCCTTTATATTGTTTCTTTTGAGATATAGTTGCTGAATTGCCCATGATGCCACAAAATTGTGATCCTCCTGCCTCAGCTTTCCTTGTAGTTGGAATTACCGGTGTGCACCACTGTACCTTGCTGGAATGATATTTTAAAAATATATTGGTGGAGAGGAAAGGAAGGGGAAGGGAATTATTAAAAGAAAAAAAAAAGCTGTAATTTGTACATATAACTACTCCCCAAGGTGATTGTAAACTGGTAGAATTGCAGACAGGTACTAATAAAAAATTTAAAAAATATATATTAAAAATGAATTTGATCTCTTTCCCTTTTTCCTGAAACCTTCCAATGGCTTCCCACTGCCACCCAAAGAAAAAGATCGTCTTTCTAGTGACCTGAGCAGTTTGCCATGATCTGATGCATTTGTGGCTTTTCCACCTTTTTTCCAACTGCTATACCTTTGGCATTGCTCATACTTATGAGGCGTGCTTTCCCAATGGCTTCTCTAGTGCTCTTATTGTGTGGAATCCTCTTTTCTGAGACTATGAACTATTCTTCTACCTTTTTAAAGTCTTCGCTTGAGTGTCACTTTAGTAAACCTTTCCCTAAATTTGGAACCCTTTTCTAATATTGTCTTTTCCCCTGCCCTGGTTTACCTTTTTTTTTTTTGTGGTGCTGGGGATCGAACTCAGGCCCTTGTGCTTACAAGGCAAGCACTCTAATCACTGAGCTAAATCCCCAGCCCCACCCTGGTTTACCTTTATGCATAGCACTTATATTCAAAGACGATGTATAATTTACTATTTGTTTATTCTTGCCTTCTCTCCACTAATATTATAATCTAGAAGAGCAGGGATTTTATCTGTATCTGAAAGTGCTTAGTGTAGTGTCTGGCACAAGGAAGGCATCTAATACTTGTTGAATGAAAGGTAGGTTTTTGGTACTACAACCTTTAATGAGCCTACTTATCTGTTCCATGCTTTATGGAAAAGCCCCTGAATAGATTTTGGGCTATTATCTGAGGGCATTTCTGGATTCCTCTTGCAACTACTTTGGTGATTTCTCCTGTTTTTAGAGGTCTGATAGACAGTGTTCTTCTGAACCCAGACTTTTTATTTTTTGTAAGGAATTTATCATAGTCCCTACTCAACTGCAAGGAATACCTACCTGCTCTTGGTACTCAAGTGGTACCTCTTCCATTTATGTTGTAAATAGTAATATTTTTTGTTCAAAACAAAGCTGAAGGCTGGGGATGTGTCTCAGTTGTAAAGGGCTTGCCTAGGATGTGCAAAGCCCTGGGTTTGATCCCTAGCCCTGCAAAAAACAAAACCAGAAGCAAAGCTGAAATAGTTTATATGTGAAAGGGGTGGTCTAAGGCAGAAAATTTTCAAACCTTTTCTTAACTGTTGAACTACCCACCTCCCAATCTTACTGACAACTCTTTAGATGAGAGTATATTAAAATTCTAATTTATAGACTAATCTTATTTTAAAATAAATCTGAACCGTGAAGTTATGAGTATAACATTTAAAATTAATGATTATGAATACAAATGTAATCTCCTTTAATTGTTTCATTTTGGTTTTGTTGCATACCATCAAGGAAATCATCCATCACATAGACTAGGAGTTGCAAATGGTAATAGTTTTTGTAATAGTTCACATTGTAATCTTACGATTTCTAGTTACTTATTTTTAAGTTTTTCTTTATTCTTAAAAAATCTTTAAAAAATCTGACTGTGGCAAATTTCAAGTGCACACATAAGTAGAAAAATATAGCAAATGAACTTAGTTTCAGCAAAATCTTTTTGCAAATCTTGTTCCATCATTTTTTTCTCTTGTAGTTTTATAAAAATAATTATAAGGAATTTTCCTTTTAAGAATAATTACTATATCATTATCAAAGTTAACATCAATTCCTTACTATTATCTAATAGTTCATATTTCTGAATTTTCCATTGTCATATTACAGTTAAGTTTTTGAAATCAGAATTCAAGTAAGGGTCCCAAATTTTACATAATTATTAAATGTTTCAATGTTTTAGTCCTTTTACCATCCTTTTTTTTCCTATGTCATTGATTTATTGGAGAAACAAAGTCATTTGTCCTGTAAAAGATCACAAATTTGGGGCTTGGCCTATAAACTGGTCATTAATATAGAGAGCTGTGTAGACCAATGTTGGATTCTGTAGGCAAGAATATTCTCACAGAGTTCCATGTATGTCCATTCCATCACCTCCTGAGAATACCATGTCTGGGTTTCTCTTAGTGATGCTAAAATGAATCAGTGGGTTCAGGTGGGGTCATCCTCATCCTTCCAATATAAAATTTTCCATTATCTTTTAACCTAATAGTTTTTGCAACAATTGATGATTCGTTGTATATTAACGAGATGACTTCATATCTTTAAATTTTTAAAAAATAAATACCTGTAAGTTTTCTTTTTTGTTCACATTTCTTTTTGAAATACAACTAATTTTTCGTCTGTTCACAATGCCTTCAGAATGTATCGAATGTATGACATAAAACCTGGAAGGAAGATACAAAGTGGAATGCACAGTGGGAAAGTGGGGAAGTAAGGGTTGCAATATCTACCCATCTACCGAAATTTATCTGTATCTTCTCTTCTTCTTTGTCTTTCTCCATTCTTACTTTATAGTATATTTAAGTTCTACAGGAAGCTAGGGTTTACAAGGCCAATGAGGGTTTGTAGGAACTGGAAAGTAGGTGGGACTGGGGTAGATATTGATGGCAGCATTAGAATTGGGTGTTTAATTCAGTGTAAATCCAAGCTGCAGCTAAGCTTGCAAATTTTAGCCTTTCTTGTGTACAGTCATAATTGGCCCTAAATAGAATTGAGAAGTAGGTGAAGCTTTTACCCTCTGCACTTGGCATCTTTTTGTGATGTAGCTTTTCCTTGCATGGACAAAAGTAAATTGTACTCCAAGGATTTAGGAGACTTATGCATTGCTGCCTTATTTTACAAACAGATGAGGGACTCTTTTGAAAATAGATAAATGCCTTCTCCATCTCAGTAAATGACTGCTTTTTTCTTGTAGATCTCAAGTGTTCTCATCATACACATAATAAAATGGTAACTTTGAGATAATGGGTATGTTAATTATGTTGATTCCAGTTATTATTCCACACTGTAAACCTACATCAAAACGTAACATTTATGTCACATGTATGATCAATCAGTGAATATTTACATTTAGAATTTTTTGTTAACCATACTTCAGTAATTCTAGGAAAATATATAAAAAAAATTTATATATGTATACGTATACACTATATATCTATATACAATATCCTGGATAATTGCAGTAAGCTCTTCCCTGCTTTCCCTTTTTCCTTCCTTGCTCCTTTTTAAATGGTGTAGTCTCAGCAAATATAGCTGGGTGTGGTAGCACATGCCTGTAGTTCTACCATTCCAGAGGCCGAGGCAGGAGGATGACAAATTCTAGCTCAGCTTGGGCAACTTCATGACTTTGTGAGACAGTGTCTCAAGATGAAAGGTAAAAAAGGAGGCTCATGATGTTGGGTCTATTTCCAGTACTGAAGAATTAAAAAAACAAACCCAAAAAGCAAATATGACACCTCTCTGCGCTAGAGTCTCCAGCACTTGGCCTGTCAGTCAGGAACCTTCAAAGGTGTACAGTGGAACCCTGCAGGCCCCACATGGCTGGATTCCTGCTTGGCTCTCAGACTCTCTTCCCTGATCCTGCTCAGCATGTTTATGCCTCAAAGTCATAGTGCTGAGTATTCTTTCTTCTCTCTGATTGAAGTCTCATAACTTCCTTCAGGTGCTTGTCTAAATGTCAGCAGATCAGAAAGGCCTTTATTTTTCGACAGATGACAAAGCATAAAAAGACTTCCTTGAAATTTACCCATGGATGACTAAAATTTGATTTTCTAGATATTATGTGTGTATGCATTGGAAAATTGTAAAAAAAATTTTGTACTGCAATTTAAGCAACTAAAAATGCCTTGTAGACTGCAGCTAACGTATTTGATTAAAATGAGAGTGGAGGAAATTGAACATACTGGAGGAACACTTAATTTTTTTCAGGGACAGATGGATTAATCTCCTTGCAAACAATTTAGGATCAAAGGTAATTCTGTTAGCTTACTTGTTTGGAACTCTGCAGGGCCATTTTAGCTTCTAATAACTCAAAGGTGTGACTTTCTCATTAAATAGTTCTCAATAAGTGGTGTAATTGGATCAAGAGAGACTTTTTTTTTTAATCTTGGTGCTCTAATGGAACTGCCTCTTGTGACAGTGATAAAAAACCATGGTTTCAAGTGAGTAAATATGATCACTAATTTTTTTATGCAGACAAAAAGTTTATCTTATGTTTTTCTTTAAAGAGAAATTATAATTCATTTTAAATTAAAAAGTAATATATGCCTATTATAGAGAAAAAATAAATATTGCAAATGTATGGGAGAATGTAATAGGATGTAATCACCTATTAGTTTATTATTCAAAAATAACCTTGCTAATATTTTTGGATACTGAATACTTTAAAAAATTCTGTCTGTGTGTGTGTGCATATATACATATACATGTATAAAATCTTGGTTCTGTTCATGACTATATGTGACTCTGTCCTTCAATATTTTACTCTTTTGTAAGCATTTCTTTACATTATTAACCCTTTTTATAAATATTTAAAATTACAGATTAATATATTATCTACATATTCCTTAGTTTACCTTTTAGATCAATCAGTGGCTACTTTTGCACAAGGCATGTTATAAGTTATAAGCATGCCTTTTTTAACCTTTTGTACTGTTGCTTCACTTTTGAAATGGGAGGTGTGTAGAAGCTGAAGAATGTGTGCTATGCCTTTGGGTTGCAGGCGAGAACTGACAGAGGCTTTGGTCAGATGCTCAGCATGCCTGCTCCCTTAGAGTGGTTTAGTTTTTGATGTGAGGACCTTCAGCTTCCTTGTACTGAGGTTCCCTATAAAATTGAGTATGGTGGGTGGGACCTGGGGAAACTCTTGTTTTCCAAACCATAGTAGCTTTGCCTTATTTTGGTGGCTTTGTTCCTGAGCTGATCTGACCTTTGAGGACCTAGATATAAGTTAGATGAGCCAGGTTGGGAGCAGTTTCATAGATACTGTTTGAATTTGGGCTGAGAGGCAGGAGGAGTCTTTGAGGGTGAAATGAAACTGTGAATTTGGCTTCATTGTGAGTTACTGGCCTGTGGAGTGGCTAGGACTGTTCCTCTAGTCAGTTATTTACTTTCAACAGAGTGCTGTTGAAAAGCTCTGTTAAGTCTATATAAGTGAAAAATGGTTTGTATGGGTTTTAAAAATTTGTGAAATTAAAAAGAAACTTTAATGAGGAGCTATGTATTACTTCATTACTTTCTTTGTTTCAAAAGAATTCTTAGGGCTAGGGATGTACCTCAGTGGTAGAGTACATACTTAGTGTGCATGAGGCCCTAGCACCAAACAAACAAAGGCAAAAAACCAAGCAAACAAAGCCAAAGAAACCTTAAATTTATCTGAAATACATTCTACATGCTGTCCTCTATCAATTTTTTGTCATGATTATCATTTAATTCCAGGATCCCCTTCTAATTCTTTTATTTGTTTGTTTGTTTGCTGTTTTTTGAGACAGAGTCTTGCTGATTAGTTCAGGCTGTCCTTAAACTCAGGATGTAACTCACGCTGGCCTCCAACTTGCGACTATCCTCCTGGATCAGCTTCCTGAGTGCTGGGATTATAGGCATGTGCCCCTGTGTCTGGCCCTTTCTAATTCTTGAATAGGCTGCTTGGTATCTTTGTGTTAATATGAAATGATGTACTGGTGGTTTACCCAGAATGATTGGGAGGTTAGTTAATGTCAGATTAAGTACTCTGCAAAGTGAGAAATTATTTAATAAACTGTCACTAATGTAGATTCTGGTTATTTGGGATTTGGACTTGACTGAAATTCAACTTTGTGCTACCTACCTATACAAAATTTACTTGGTCAGTTAAAAAAATGAAAGTGGGAGTGAGGGGTGGGTCTAAGATAAACTAATTATTTCTCAACCCTAAATGTGTTGATAACTGAATTCAAGTTACTGTATTAGTTTGAAAATAAAGTTGTTTAAAAATTTATTTTTTTGCTTGGGTTTTTATTAATTTATTTTGGTCTTTTTCATGAGTCAAATAGAGAAAAAGTTATAAATTCTGTATTTCTTACTTTCTGTTTTGAACAGTTGATGTGAAAACAAACAGAATCTCAAGTCTAACATTTTTTGAGTCTATTGTATATCAGGTTCTGTTCTAAACATGATAATATAACAAATATTTATTATATGCTAGGCCCTGCAGTGGGCGAACAAGACACAGAAACTCAAGAGACTCAAAAGCACAGGATAGTAGTGCAGCGGCCTTGGTGAGAGGAGCCTTCCCACTTGAGCTGTTCAATTGCTGGCCTCTGAGCAGGTGCAGCTGCTCCCGAGATGGACACCAGTCCCTTCAGAATGAGAGTTCTTCCATGTCTTGCGGAGAGATTACAGCTCTCTCAGAGCTGGGACACTAGAGACCTCCTCTCTGATTTGTCCCCTCTACACCATATACTCGTGTTCTCTTTGCCTGGAATGTCCTGCCAAGTTGTGTTTCAAGCCTTGTTTTCTGAGGCAGCCTCAGGAGTTGAGGAAGGATATGCAATAGTTTCCTCTTGATCTTGCTGTTCTTGGACATTTATTTTTTCCTGAACATTCCACTGTTCTTTCAAACTCTGTTTCTACTTTTGAACTTGTCCATGCACATATTTCTTTATCTCCATTTTCTAGGTCATTGAGAGAATCAAGCTTTCTCTGTATGGTAGTGTTTGAGAAATCATTTGGTAAATAATTGCTTTCATCTATTTGAATGACTATTTGCTTATTTTTTAAAATGGAAAAATGTAAATATATGTTCATTTCAGTGGCAAGAATCATAAGCATATAGACACTAATTGCCATGATTAAAGTGCCTAATCTTTATCCTCTGTTAACTGCTGAATTGTCAGTAATGAAATAAAAGTATAAAAATCAAGAAACATGCAAATGTTGGAAATATGTGGCTGGTGTTGGTGCCACACGGGTAAAAGTTAGTGTAGAGTGGTAATTTGTGCTTTGTGCTCTGGGCATGGAGTGCTCCTTCAATATGTAACTGTTGCATATTAAGACTTGATCATGTTTTTGCGATTGTAATATTTTAAAAGATACAGGTTGTTTGCATATGCTGATGAACTGCTTTAGGAATTTGATTTAACACTATACGGTATACCCCTACAAAGTTGAGATTCAGAGTTCTCGGCCTCAGTTGTTACAGATTTTTCATAGAACCGACTATGCAAATCCAGGTATACTTATAAAGATTTATTTGATTCCCTGAATTTCATCAAGATATAATGAAAAAACCAAGGTGTTAGGTTCAGACTAAATGATAGTGGGTGACATTTTAAAAATGTTTCCAATTGCCTGGGTCTGAGTGAAGTACTTTAAAGGGTTATTTTAATTTTATAAAAACTTTATATCAACTATACTTTATACAGGAGCAGTTAAGCATGTGAGATTTGGAGAGACACTATTGATATCCATACTCTGCTTCTTACATAAGGCAATTAATTTTGACCTCTCTTTGGCTCACTTAGTTTTCATATGAAAATGAGGATAATTACAGTACTCTTGTCATGGAGTTGTTTTGAGTATCAAGTGAGAGAACACATGTAAGGAGCTTCAGTATCTGCCTGCCACGTGGTAAAATTCTCAATAGATCCTGGTTCTTAATATCACTGTATAACCTAAGGTGAGTTCCTTCTCTGAGTTCCTAGTTCCACATGTGGCAAATGGAGTTAGTAATATCTGCCTCACAGTTATTGTGTGGTATCTTACATTGTGTGCTTGACTCATTGGGGTTGTTTAATCCAACACTGTATTCCAAATCTTAGGCCAAGCTTTGCGTTCATGCCGTGCATCTTTATAGAACAGGTACTCATTATATATTGGGGATACAGTATTTAAGAAAAGACTAGTGTCCCTGCTCTCAAGAGTTTGCATTTCACTGAGGGTGTGGAGAGGTAGAGGGAGAAGTAGAACTATGTAAATGACAAGTCAGTTAAGGTTGTGATAAAAGCTGTGAAAGATAGAACAGTAGGTCACTGTGGTAGGAAGTTGAGGGTACAGTGACAGTAATAAAAAAGACTCAGGGAGATGAATAGGGTGAGAACAATGCACTGTTTGAAAGACTAGGGCAAGAACACTGGAGCCGAAGGGTCCAAGAGATCCAGGTTTTGACATGGAAAGAGCTTGAGAGGTTTAAGGAGCAAACTGAAGGTCAGTATGGCTGAAGTGCCCCAGTTGAGGGAGAGTTGGGAGATTGTGTAGGTCTCTTTGGGCATAGTTAAGATGTTTGGATATTATTACAAAGTGTGGTGAGAAGCTATTCAATAGTTTTGAGCAGGTGAGTAAAAAGTCAACTGTATTTTGAATGGCAGTCAGGCTATTTTTAACGTTGGGACTGATGTTCTATTTCTGTCTGGTGAGTTAAACATGAGACTCCACGTGGGCTTTGATGAGACATACCCTACTTTTCACTAAAACTCACATTCTTTTGCATTATTCACCTTTGTTGACTATCCAACCTGGTGTCAAGGCAGGGGGAAATGTATTTTTAGAGTGGCTACTGTGTGCAAGACTGTCTGGTCTTCAGTATGCTTGATGCTGTTACCCATAGAACCTTGCTTAACCAGTGAGGAAACAAGCTCTGAGGCGATCAGGGGTTGGCTAAACTTCAGTGGCTTGCACAGGAGTTTGAATTTGCATCCTGGTCTGTCTTACCCTTCACCCAGCTCATGCACTTTGCTCTGTAATCATAATATATAGAGAGGTATGAAAAATTATAAGCTAATCAGATTAATGGTGTTCTCTCATTTTCTCTACCCACAGTCTTAGGGTTTACGATAGAATGTAAGTCAGTTCTTCACAGTGCACTGTTCGTCTTATTTATTTGAACATTTTTAGGATAGTTCTTTTAACAGTGTGGTGGTTACTTTTTTTTTTTGGTTTGTTTTTTGGTGATTATATTTGTTTAGGGCCTACGATATGTAGATAGTATCCATGTCCATTTTGGGCTACAATGTCTTTGTTAATACCAGAGAAATTTGCTGTAAAATTCTCTTGTCCATTTCCTGTCTTCAGCTTTTATGAGTATTAAGTATGTAAGTTAAGTGAACTAAGGTATAACTATTCTATTCAACATGAATTTAATAATTTAGTTTTCATGAAAAATGACAAATGATGTTGATTGGTCATTTTATAGCAATCAAGAAAAATATTGCCATTAAATTTACAATCAGTCTACTTAATTCTTATCAAGAGTTTTTTATTTTGGTTTGAAATTTCCCAAGAGACTATGGTTTTACCTTGAAAATGGAGTAAATGACCTAAGGCTAATTGAAGCTATCTGGTTAAATTATGTTGACCCCTTTTCAATATTACTTTTTCCTTAAGGCATTGGTAAAAATGGCTAACAACATAATTTTTTATCACTTAAAATTTTTTCATAATTTGTTGCTACTAATTTATGATATCCTTTAATGATAGATTTGAGTGTTTGCGATGATTTAGGTATCAGAAAGTTGTATCCCATATTTCTAAAGAATGTATTAGAATCTGAATAAAAAATTTGATATTTTGGTAACTTTATTAAGATTACAAAACAAGCCTAATGTAGTGTCATGTACCTGTTTTCCCAGTTACTTTGGAAGTTGGAGCAGGAAGATCATTTTATCCCAGGAGTTCAGTGCTAGCAGGGGCAACATAATAAGACTATCACTGGGCTTTAGGGTGCTGAAGTCTTCTTCTAGAGGTAGTTTCTAGGTTCTTTCTGTACCGAGCAAAGAATTAGTCAAGACAAGCACAAAAGGTAGCAAGATTTTACATTTATTAAAGGTAGGAAAAGAAACATGCCCTGTAGAGTGAGTTTGGGCCAAGAAAGAGTAGAAAGAAAGTATTCTATACAGTGAGAGTGTGGACCACTGTGGAAAAGAGGACACATTAGCAGACAGCTCAATGGTGACTGTCCCTTTGTATCTCCCCCTCCTCAGGCTGAAGTCACATCTAGCCTGACCTATAGAAAACTTGCTCAGGGTCACCTGAGAGGAATTGAAGATGTCATTCTTTGATTGGGTCCAAATGCGGGGCTTTGGGAACTGTTCTGTGCATGCGTCCTGGGATTTTGTAATTAACAGGTCACACCTACTTCCCCAGCAAGTCTGCCGTGCCCTATTCTCTTGCCTCAAGACCTTGTCATAAAAAGAAAAGAAAAAAAAATGTTTCCGATGGCAAACAGGGAAGTTGGAAAGAGAAAAAAAAAATCACCCACAATTCGCATTTTCTAGGCTTTTTATTATGCATGTGTACTTGGGAGACAGACTACTTAGCTTGGAATTCCAGCTGTGCCCTACTTACTTGTAACCCTGGGAAAGTTATTTAACTTTTCCATCCCTCCATTTCTTTGTAAAATGAGAACCTATCTCAGGGTATTGTGGGTTAAATGGTTTAATCCGGGTAAAGTGCTTTATGTATTCTTTGGCCCCTAGTTAAGTGCCACCTAAATGGTTTTTTTTTTTTTTTTAAGAAAAACTTATTATGGAAATATTCAACCGTATATAGAAATAGAATAGCATTATGAACTTCATTGTACCCATTCATCATTACCATTTAGATGTTTTTGTTTTATTTGTTATTCTCCTACTTTTTTTGCCCTCTAAACTGGAGTATTTTAATAGAAATCCTCAGGCTGGGGATTTAGCTCAGTGGTTAGAGTGCTTGCCTTGCAAGCACTAGGCCCCGAGTTCGATCCCCAGCACCAAAAAAAAAAGAAATCCTCTCATGTCATATCATTATCCTATAAATACTTCATTTTGTGCCACACAGGTATTTGCTAAGCTTAAGTAAATTATTTTAGAGAACCATTGCACAAAACTTTCCTATTTCTAAGGAGGAAGAAATATGCATAAAATACCTATAACATACATTCTGTAATGTTTTACCAAATTTTAGCTAACTGAATGGTATTGAAGCTGGGTACAGTGGTGCGTATCTCTAGTCTCAGCTATTTGAGAGGCTGAGCTGGGAACATTATTTGAGTCCAGGAACCTGGGCAACATAGTCAGATACTGTCTAAAATAAAGTAAGATAAAATAGAAAAGATAAACTAAATGGTGTTTGAATTGTGACTATGGAGGGTATGCTATTCAGATTAGACATTTAGCCAATAAGCTCTTTAAAATGATTGGGTTTGTTTTAATATAAATACACTGTAAAGATTATTTACTTACAGATGAAATTTTTAAGAATATTTTATAAAATTTTAATAAATATTTTTGATGGAACAAAAATGTTTAAAAATTACAATATTGGAAAAGCAGAGAGACACTGTAAAAATTCTAGCTATAAATAAGCCCATAGATTTTAAGAAACTATTTTCATCTGTATGCTTATACAGAGTATAAATATACCCATGTCACTTTACTCAAGAGTAATTGGAAAAAATATTGTAACAAAATGGCATTAATTATTCAAGTTGGTAGTTTTATTTCTTTCTTTAATACTTTGGTCTCCCGGACAACAATCAGTTCTAACTTGGAATTTCCTGCCTTTGATCTTATTTTAAACTCTCATTTCAAAATCTCTGAGTGAGTAGCATGTGATATTAACTGAGAAGGAACTAAGTTGTAAAGGCAGGAATTTGATTGCAATGTGATGTACTTTTAGTAAATGACAACCAGTGAGATCATGAGAACTCATAGTCACCTAAATTTACTTAGTGCTTGAATTATAGATCTTAAAATTCCTGGGACATGATACAGTGATGTGGAAAGTGCCGGTCATGCTTCATGTTTGTGATGGTTCAGTGGAAAGAACATTGAATTGGTAGTCATAAAACCTCCCTTTTCATCTGAACTCTGTCTACTATGATGATTTTCCTTTTTGGCAGGTTGCTTTAACCTTTCTGACATTGTTTCTATATTTCTCAAGTGAAAAACATTATAGACGGGACATGATGTCAGGTTCATTACATTAGTTAAGGCAGTACTGGGTGCTGCAACAAGGAGACCCCAAAATGCAATGATTCAAGCAAGAAAGAAGTTTCTTTCTCTCTCATGTGATGGCTGGAGTTAGAGGTATGCAGCTCTGCACTAATCTACTATTAGAGATCCAGGTTTCTTCTGTCTTGTGTCTTTACCAGGGTCTTAGGGACATTGTCTTCATGTGCATAATTTAATCAGGGTTGTTGTCCAAACCTGGTTGTGCTTGGGAAGACAGAAGCAGGCTGCAGTTTGGAAATGGTACAGCACTTCTGCTCATACTCTGCTGGAGAGAACTTACCCACATGGTCACACCTAACTATACTCATGGCAAGGTATATAATGAAGCTAGTCAGGTTACTGTTTTATTAATACAGAAGAAGAAAATAGTGGGTGGAGGATGGCTAGTGGTCTCTTCCATGTTGTATTTTGAAATTACTGACTAACATAAAAGTATTTTCTATGCTCAATTTAAATATGATTTGTTGGTCTTTTTGAGAAAGTAATTATTAAAAATTACTTTTTGGGGGAATTTGCTATTCTTGTTAACATTTCCCATTGAGATTTCTCCATGATCTTTCCCTTTTTATGATCATGTAGTTTGGAGGGTTCTAAGTAAGTGTCTTGTCCTATTCATTTGGAAATATAGATGGCAGTTAGTTTTTTTTTTCTTTCTTTTTTTTTTTTTTTGTTCAGTATTGGGGGTTAAACTCAGGGCCTTCACCCTGGGCTATATTCCTACCCCATTTTATGTTTTATATTTTGAGACAGGGTCTTGTTAAGTTGCCCAGGCTGGGCTTGAACTTGTGATCCTCCTGCCTCAGCCTCTCAAATAGGCTGTATCACCACACCCAGTGAGATTATGAAGCAGGAGATGAAGTTAAACTTGCTTTTCTAGTAGGTGTTGGGATTTGATATTGGAGATGAAATAAAATTATGTGCCAGATCCTAGGGGGAGGGTGTTTAGAAGCACTTGGGAGCAGGAAGTAGAAGATAAGAAGCTAAATGGATAGAATAAGGAAGATAGCAATATTGGTAGGTAGAAGAGGTGTTTGGAAACTATAATCAGATTTTTTTCTCCCATTTTTGAGGGACAGGATCAGTCAATTAAGAGTCATAGTCTTGAGTCATAGTCTTGATAACTTTATAAAATTAGCTGAAATTTATTATTATTACAATTTTTTTTTTTGAGGTGCTGGGGATTGAACCCAGGGTCTTACACATGCCAGGCAAGCACTCTGTTGCTGAACTGCACCCCAAGCCCAGTTTAAGGTCTTCGATGGTATTTATCAGCTTTTCTGTAAGTCAACCAAACAAAAAGAAAAAAAATAGTCAAAATGTAATAGTTTCTCTTTATATGCAGGGAAAATGCGCGATCTGAAAATACTAAACAGGAGATTTCAGAAATAAATAATCTGTAATTTTTAAATCGCATGCCATCCCGGGGAGTGTGATGAGAGCTCATGCCATCCTACTGTGTCCTGGTTGGGACCTGAATCATCCTTTTGTCCAGCGTATCCACCCTCATATTCTACACATCTTTAGTCACATACTGTGTGTCTCGGTTGTCAGATCTGCAGCATCACTGTTTGTGTGTGTGGGGTTCAGTGCTGTCTGTGGTGTTCAGCATCTGCAGGGGGTCTTGGACTGTATCCCCTGAAGATAAGGGAGGGCTACCGTATGTGTTGATGGTTTTATAGTTTAATTTGTAGGAGGAAGAAACTAAATAAATGTCATAATTGATAATTGCAATACTTGATAAAATGTTTGAAAGAAAGTCCTAGATTTTGTGTCTGTAAAACAGTCTGATTAATGTGAATGAAGTATATACATTTTTTTCAGCCTGCTGATGATATTGCTCATGTAAGCTAGTTTTAAGAATGTACTCTGTATAATTCTGCCTTCCACCCAGATTTCTTAAGTTCTTTCTCTGTGGAAATTTGGTAGCCAACAGTGCTCAAAATCAAATGTCTTTCTCTATGATCCTCTGATCCCCTCTCCACTTTCCCCTTCTCCATCCGCCAACTACACTATATAATCAGTCTGGTTACTCTCTCTGCTGGGTTTCCATAGCACTTATACATATAATTAGATTTTCTTTTGTTTTTCAGATTGCACCTTTTATTTGAAATTTGACTTTCGGTGCTTTTGTGATATATGGTATATAGTTTCATATCCTAGGGAAGCTGAGAGGCAAACATGAAAACCCAAAGTGTTTTGTCTGTGTGCTGCTCTTTTATTATTTCTGGAGTACAATTCATAGATGTATTTCCTTGGAAATATTCATATGGGGCTGAAACACCTTGGCAGATAATATGATAGTTGCTTATATTAAACAAATGCTTTGCTTCATGAATTTAAAGACCATTGAAATTCTTTTTTTTTTTTTTTTTTTTTGATTTGGATTTAGATGGACAAAAATGACACAATGACAGGTTGGGGATAAATCTTTTAAAGTGAAACACTTCTTTTGTATCCTGTGATTAATGATCATATTGTGACTAGTTTACTTTTAGTAAAAATGGCATGGTAAAAAGTAACATATGAATTGTTTTCCTTTAATGTGCAAAATTCCCGAAGGAAGTTGAGGTTAAAAATAAAATAGGACACATACTACACTGCCAATGTTAAGGCAAGCACATATATTCTTTTTTAAAAATTTCCCAAGAGAATATGATGTTTTTATACATTGAAAGGCTGAGTGGTTGTGATTAACCTTGAAATATAAGTCTCCAGCAGATGAAAGACACTTGCAATTTGTAGCCCAAGGGTAGCAAGTCAAGGATGATATCAAATCATATTGCAGCTTTGGAAGTGTTTTGAGAATGTTTAATGGCCATTTGTTAGGAAAGATAAAGTTACTCTAGATTTTTAAAATGTATTCTCTATAGTGTGATACTAAAATTAGAGCTGTCTTTTGTAAGCTCAGGTATTTGACATCTATTACTTGGTAATTTTGGTAAACACAGCACTCTTTAACCATAGTGGGCCACCTCCTATGGCCACAAGCTCATCTTTTTTCAGCTTCTCTCTGCTAAAATAAGCTATTAGCTTAACTAATTGCTCATTTAGTCCCAAAGCCATATAGGAATTCTAGCATCCTGTGCCTGGCTCAGAGAGTGCAGCCCACATTTTCTTCTATAGTTCTGTCACTATTGACATTTGCGTGAGTCTGTTCTGCGATACATCCATAACCACCAGCTTCTCTTTGATAATCTAGAAAGTCTATCTTCTGTTCAGTCAGATTAGATCATTAGAAAACTTTACCTGGACCCTATTACCTGAGACTCTTTTGCTGAATTGGATGTTACATTATACTCATGCCTTTATCTAATACTTGTCTAAAAAGGAAGAAACTTCTTTTTGCTTATTTTATTGAGAATATTGCCTATTATATCATTCTTTTCATATAAATCCGTATAAATCCCAATGCGACAAATTTCTTTCTGATTTGAAAGGAATGAAAACATTTATTTTCTTTGATAAAGGGTACTTTTCTATCTTTTAAATAATAAAAGATATATAATTTATTTACATGTTTACCCTGGCTTCCTACAAGTACAGCCAAATTAGGATATTAACTGTAGCAGTTGTGTCAAGATATTTTAAAATTAATTAAAAATAATCATTATGTAAAGCAGGAGGTAATAAACTATGGCCCATCTGACACCTGTTCTTGTAAAAAAGATTTTATCAGAATGCAGCATGGTAATTTCTTTGTATGTTGTCTATAGTTGTTTTTGTGCTACAATGGCCTCTTCGAGTAGTTGTTGTCTGGCCTTTTACAGAAAAAAATTTCCAATCTTAAAGAAGTAGTCACATGATGGTATAAGTCAGTAATAGTGAAACAAGGTTATTACCATTCCATGTGGCTACTTGGCAAAGGCTAAACAAAGATGTGGTATGAAAGGAATATAGTCTTTACATAGTGGAAACTAATAGGGAAGGACATTCTACTTGGGAGAGAAATATATAAATAAAATTCTTTAGGAATGAGCTGATTTTGAGCTTGTGGGGCCATTTTGAAAAGTATTTTAGCTAGATTGGAATTGTAGGAATGAAAGTGAAGTTGGATGGGTGGCTGTTGATAGAGGTCTTGAAAGCTAGGCATCAGAATTTGCATTTAATCTGACAGGCAATTGAAAACCCACTATGAATTCTTTACGAGGAAATGATGTGGTGGAAATGGCATTTCAGGACAATTATTCTGACAGCCATTGCAGATGAACTCAATCACGGAGAGCCCAAAGACTAATGAGCTACTGGAGTAATCTGGCATGAAAAACGAAGATGCTGAGTCTAGATCGGAAGGGGAAAGTGATGCTGGGATGCTAGAAAGAATACAGCAGACTTTATGACTGATTGGATTTAGAGAATGGTGGTGTAGGAAACTGTAAGAAGAAAACCAGGGGAAGATGAAGTGAATTGGAAAGAATTTTAAAAGAGAAAACGTGTTTTGTCTTTGACATCCCCGTCTAGTGATTTAGAACCCCAGATTGAGAAAGTATTGAAGTGTTTGGAGATCTGGGCTAGATGAAGGCTGGTTGCTTACAAAGGGAAGATAGAACCAGGCAGAGAGGCTAGGGGTGACTTCAGGATGGGAGCTAGAGGTTGGGGAGCAGAGTGGCCAGGTGAAAAGGAGGAGTTGGGGGAGCAGTGTTTCTTGGACACTAGAAAAGTGTTTCCTGGTGTGTAACCTAGGAAAGGCTGGTTGTATAGATGGTTAACAGGTATTTCCATGATTGTATGAGCAGATAAATTTGATGAACTTTGGGTTATTAAACTACTTGAGAGGGCCTGGAGCAAAAATTCTATTTCAGACTTGAATAAATTTTCCCCTCGACTTCTTTACTAATATACAACATTATTTTTATTTCAGACTAGTATCTTTTCTCCAACTTCAGAGTCACATATATAACTTCCTACCTGGCATCTCTACTTGCCTATCAGACATCTAAAATTTAATTACTCTAAATGGAATTTCTAGTCTTCCCTACAGAATTTGTTTCTGCATCTCAGTTGATGGCAAATTCATTCTTTCATTGTAGTAAAAATGCCTATATTAGGATAGGAAGTAATATAGAAGTTGTTTAATGTATAAAATGCCCAAAGGAATTGAGATTGATAATACAATTGGTCAGATTAAAAACCTTGGCGTCATCCTTGAGTACTTTCTTCTGTACTGTCATGGAATCTGTTTTTTTCTCCCTTGAAGTAGCCAGAATCTGACCACTTTGCCTCAATTGATTCTATTAAATTTTACCTCTTCTTCCTTCCATAGCTTCCCATCTCTTAGGGAAAATGCACCAGCCGTTCCAGTGTCTTACAAGGCCTTTTATAGTCTGGTGTCTCTGGCCTGCTTTACTATCCTTCTTCATACTGCTCTATGCCTATTTCTTTATTCTTCCTAAGATAGGTCTGAAGTACTTTGTTAGCTTCAGGCTTTTGTGTTACTCGTTTCCTGTCCCTGTGATTTTCTTCCCCTGGTATCCATTATATTACTTGGGCTAACTCACTCCCTTTCCTCCATTTGGTCTTTGTCCAAATACCCACTTCTCTGCAAGAGACTGACCCCGAGTTACCTGTTTGACATATAAATTGTGCTCTTCCTCATTTACTATCCCCCTTTTCCCGCTTTCTTTTTTTCCTTAGACCTTATCACTTTCCAATATATTGCATTTTGTATATGGTATGTTTTATTTATTTTTCCCACTAGACCGTGTCCACCATGAGTAAAGAGATTTTTGTTTATTTTATTTACTGATATAGTCCCAGCATCTAGAATAGTTCCTATGTACAAAATAGACACCTAAATAAGTATTTGTTAAATGAATGTAAGCATCTTTAGGATGTCAATATATGTCCTCTAGAATTCCCCCACTGCTCCCCTTCTATGAACTCTCTTTATCCTGGGTTTCCTAAAGAGATACTTTGGGAAATTCTGTTATGGTGTATTATGGAATTCAAAGGAAAAGAAAATTCCAAGAAAGTTGTGATCAGCACAATTGGGAAGGTAAAGAAATACTGACCCACTTACACTACTGAGTAGGTATGGATAGGGAAATGGCTTGTGATCTTAGAAGAAGCTGTTTCAGTGTTCTGGAATGTCGAACTCAAGGAAGTAAAGTTGGACATAGATCTTGAAGAAAAAAGCCAGGATAAATTACTCATTCAGTGAGTTTAGCTTTGGATGAAAGGGAGAAAAGTAGTTAAGGAAAGAAGTTAGATGCTGCAGGTTCTGAGATCAAGAGAGTTTGGTTTTGTCCCTAGAATATTGATCAGTTTGTGTTCCAGTCATGAAGTCTGAGACCGCGTAATTTTACGAAGAGGTTTGTTTAGGTCACAGCTCTGGAAGTTCAAGAGCCTGCATTTGGTGATGACCTTGCTAGCAGAGTTCTGAGATAGCACAAAGCATTCATTGTATGGCAAGAACCAGGGAGCATGCGTGTGTGTCTCTTCTGTTCTTTTTCCTTCTTCTCATAAAGCTGCTGGTATTTGATCATGAGGGCTGCGTTCAGATGACCTTATCTAATTCTAATTGCCTTCCAAAGACCCCACCTCTGAGTACTATATTTCGATTGAGTTTCCACTCAGGGAGTAGCTTGCAGTGGGGATTGAATTTCAGCATATGAACCCTTGGGGACTCACTCAAATGATATCCTACCCACAAAGCCTAGTATATTGTATTGATGTAAAATTTATTTTTAAATTATATTGTTAAAAATAGGCAACCTGTAGTATCTTATTTTTCAAAGTAGGGTTATTTGGTAGATTGAGAGCTACATGGATATTGGATAAATTTGCTTCCATAGGGAATGCTTTTAGTAGTTCTATGACTTCGTCATCTGCGCTCCTCTTTCGTGTGTGTGCGTGCGCGTGCATGTGTGCATGCATGCGTGTGTGTGTGTGTGTGTGTGTGTGTGTGTTTTGGGAACCCACTATGAATGAGAAGTGTGATGTAAATATTAAAAGTTGATGCTAATTGCTTGCTTGTTCTTTTTTTAGGAGACAAGCAGTCTGTTCTGATGTGTGAGTTTCTAGGTCATTTTTGTACTTCCTGAGAAAAGTTCACCTAGGTGTCACACTTGTCATTAGCACCTGGATCAGTGGTTAAGTGACAGCTTGTATGAAAATAAGGCATAGTTCTGTGGCAGTTTGACTCTCCCTTATAAGTTGTGATCCATCAAGGGATTAATTTTTAGTTGAAATGTGTTGTTGAACTTTTGGATATCTTTAAAGGTAATAGGGTATGAATTAAACTGTTTCAGGATTGACTCTCATGGGAAAAACCAAGAACTGTTGGGTATTTTTAGTTGATTGCATGACATTTGAATTCTGAAATGGTTAACAATGAAGATTACGCCAAGGATTATGCCACAGAGCCCTATACTTTGTTTCCATTGTTGTCTTTGGAATGAATTACATTCATATTATTTGAGGAATAATTGGTTTGAACTCCAATTCAAATCAATTGTAGGACTAACAAGTATTCTTTTGTTTTGGTTACAGAAGCTGCATACCTACATGTAAGAGAAGCAAAAATGTCAGATGATATCAGGAAAAGGTTTGGTTTTCCAAATTCTCTTATCCAATCACAGGTAATTTTATTTATTTATTTTTGCTTCATGGTAACAAATGAATCTTTTTGTTGGATGGTTAAATGGACTTCTTTTTTAATGTTCATTTTTATTCTACATACTGGTATAGAGATATATTTTACTAAACAACTTTTATATTAGTTAATTGGAAAAAATATATTTGAAGTAGGAAAGCAAATATTTGAAATTGATCATTCTAAGCTTCTATTTATATCATACTTTTCTTCCTACAGTTACTAAAACCTTGATTAACTGGCAGGCTCCTGAATTTTTTTTTCCCTATAATTAATTATTGGGAACAGAGGTAGGTGGTTATACATCCACAGAGTACGAGCGATTAATATTAAAACAGATATATTCTATCACTGTGCAACTATTAAGAGTAATAGATTTTTATAAAAATGATGTTCAATAATTAAAATATACTGGATTAAAAATTTTGATCTATCTATGAAATAGGAGATTCTGGCAATTATTTTAGAGAGCATTTCAATAAGACAAATAGTTAAAGAGGGTTTTCTGATTAGCCATTATCTAGTTAGACGTGTTCTGGTTAATCAAGGTACCATGATAGCTTATTATCTTTTCCTGTGAGAATAAAGCTAAGAAACAAGCAGAAGCCGACTGAAGATTGAAGGATGAACAGCGTCTTGGAGATGTGCAGCGTTCACTTCAGAGATGCCTGCTGTGGGAGTTGACTTAGCTGGGCAGTGGGGAACCCTTCCATGAGGAGTAGAACACTCCTTATGCAAGATTCCCTTCTGCCTGGTTGGGTTGGAGTCATAGCCGCCTCTGTGCAGCACAGGTCCCAGCTGTGAAGAACAAGATCAAATTTTGGAGGATACTGTCCACAATTTTTGTTCTTCTGTGCCTGGAGTTCTTTCTTTGGCATATCATAGACAATCAAGAATGACTATACATATTGCTGTTAAATTAAGTGAAAAGTGTGTATGTTCTGTTTAATGTAGAATGTCTTTAAATTCTGTTATGGAAAATTTAAATAGCAGTATAGACTGATTTATCTGTGTGTTTTGTATTTTCAGATCAGTTCAGACTAACAGCTCTGATGGGTTAGAAGATTAATTGAAAATTAAATAAGAGAATTTGAACCTGGTGGGAAGTGGGGGGGAATGTATAACATTAAGCTTATTCTTTTAGTCCTCTTTCTAAATATGACATATAGCTTTTTTTTGTTCCTGTTGCTTTTTATATTTGTTTTATTAGGCTCTTGTAACTGCTCCCTGTTCTGTGTGAATTATGTACTACTTACTTATTGTTCTTTTGTAACCACTGCTCAGTGTTATCTCCACAGTTCATTGACTCACGCTTTTTTTTTTTTTTTTTTTTTTTTTTTTTTTTTTTTTTTTTTTTTTTTTTTTTTTTTTTTTTTTTTTTTTTTTTTTTTTTTTTTTTTTTTTTTTTTTT